>JABFOV010000074.1:48500-59912 GCA_022817685.1 Aradophagus sp. ZL-2020 | reverse complement strand
GTTCATAAAAGAGTAAAAGTGTCTATATTAATTTGTGAAATTACTGGCAGTATGTTACCAACTGTGGATGATTATTTTTTTTATGTTAATTTAATGGTACTTTTGCAACGAGAGACGAAATTTGCCGATTTCGCATGAGTGCAGTAATTACACAAGCGTTGATCATTGTCCCATGTTGCGACTCTTTGTATGACAAGTACCACGAGAGTGCTTCCTTTAAATTTTTTGAAAGACAACGGAAATGACTAATTGTAAGAAGATAAGAGTTATAATGTTGAAACAAGAATAATTTTTCTAGTTTTAGTTTCATTTAAGAGGATTTGATCAAAATTGTTTGGTTAACTGTATTAAGTATAAGTATCTATTTGACATAAATTTTACTGAGTACTTGGTAATATTTTACTATAAAAATGTCTTCCATACTACTAAATCTTTTGTATACAAAAATACTTTTATCACATGCATTACAAAAATATACTCTCGTTAAAATGAGGCCTTAATTTTTATTACTACTATCCATATTGATACATATGAATGTATAAAAAAGGTTCAACCAACATTTGCTTGTGAAATTCTAACATAAGTTAAAAATATAATTTTACCGTGACAATAAGCAACGAAATTTCTGTGCCCAACTTTAGAAAACTGACCGAGTCCTTGTAATCCAATGCAACGCGATGCACATCAACGAACTTCGATCCTTTTTTGCCGCCAACACGACAAGCGGTTTCGTCGTCGAGTTTTCGCTACGACCGCAACTTGGCGTCCGAGCGACTTCGCGAAAAAGTGATGGCGCTTTGTGCGTTCGTGGTTTTCCGCCCACGCAGCGCTTTCAATACGCCTGAAAATCGAGCTCTTGGCAATTAACGTTGAGCGATTTGCAGAGAGAATGTCTATGGTTAGAAGGAAGGTACGAAAGATCGTTGGCACCGCACGTGCGACCGAAAGCGACGTTTCGCAAAACCGATAAATTTGCCAAGCCACAACAGTCAAGCTAAATCAATTAACGGCCGTACCAATTACCGTGAGGAAATCCGAATCGCCGATTTTTAATCTTCAGTGACTGTTGACGTTTGCGTTGCAAAGTAATGCAAAGTGTGCTCGAGTAATGCCGGGTTATCTTCATTTTCGCACTGTTTATTTATACGTAAATCAATTGCTTTATCATACAATAGTTAATTGTTGTCTAAAAAGTTTAAGAGTAGTCACAAGAATTATCAAAGATCGTGTTCTGCTGCGATCGTTAAATTAGATAACTATCCTGTGATGTACAAGTAGAAGAAGGTTTAGGTTTTTGTTTTTATAGTTTATGAATAATAATTTCTTTCAAGTAACGTAAATTATAATTCGATATAAATTACGTGTACAATTTTCACGAGATTATCTATTGTTGTTTATTGACGTATTATATTATTAAACAGTTGTCACACTTTTATTATTAAACACCTAGAGAATCTATTGAATTCACTTCTTTTCATACACTTTTAAATAATAAGTAACAAATTCATTTTATTTATTTCCACATAATAAAACAATTTAGCCAAATCAAACAAGCAATTTTTTCCAGCAATAAAAACAAATGAGCTCCAAACGCAACTTAAGAACAACTCTAGTACAATCCTCTTTGCCAGTTGAATAAAAAAAAGAGAGAAGAAAAAATATTACGAAATCCGATGCACCAGATAAAATGTTAATTTCTTTTTCATTCACGACTGTTCGAATTTTCGCGACAGAAGACAGGTGGTGCGCGTCGGTTTCGCAACAGCGACTCAATTCTGCGCAGCGATAGACGCACAGACGTGTATTTTGCAACTCGCGTTGAACGATACATCCGAACAATGGGGATTGAGAAAGCCTGAATATCATAAGGCGCCGCATATGGCCGCTACTTCCCGGGTGGTGCACCGTCGAATCGAACGCACTAGCCGTTCGGTGACAAATTTCCTGATAAATTAGTTTCAGATTTATATTCCAACCAAGAACTGAAATCCCATTGTTCGTCCGATTGCGTGAAACGACAATTTTCCAAATTCGCGCCAACAATCGCGCCTAAAAGGAATGAGCAAATCGACGAGAGATGCAAAACAATTGCTTTTGAAAGGCGTGAACCACCTGTTGCCGTGCTTCAGGCGAGTCAGTAATAAACGCGGAAATTATTCGACTTTCTTGAAAACAAAGCGTAAAACTTGCGATAAATAATGAATCGCATTAACCGCGTGTGCGCCACTTGCGGGCATAAATTCGATCGGTCGTAAAAGTCGCGATGGATTTCAACTTTACTCCGCGGCGTGTGAAGTGAACCCAATAAAAGTGGCTATAAATTCAATGGCCCATTGACACGCTCGATTGGCGCAGGTTTCGGCGAAGTTGCGGGATAATTCAATCGTTTTCGCGTTGCTGGAAAATCGTATCGCGCGTTATAAATTAATAACAACGCACGCGGAATTTTCGCTTTCCGCGGCGACACGATTCGGCGCACATTAATATCGATAAGCGTAAATCAAAAGCGTTCATAAATTTCGCTGCGATCACGGGATATTCCTCGACCGATTGCGATAAAGATCGGTGGCGATCTAAGTAAAATTATCAGCCTTCGCATTCTTTTCGTTTGGATCCACAGATACACTTCCATTGCGCAAGTGGTCGGTAACTTGAATTATGATTTATCGGGTCGGCGCTCGGAGCACGTTGATGCACTGCTTTGAGCTAATTAATCCGTTTATTCCAAGCAGATTTATGGCGTTAATTATGGATTGCCATTGTGAGACATTATCGTTGCCTTACGGTGTAAATTATGTATCATTGCGTTACGCCACTTGAGAATCGTGTTAAGCCATGGAACTTGCCTTCTTTTTTCGTTCTTGCATTGGATTAATTGATTTCCAATTCATCGATGGTGATTCTGACAACTTTGTACATTAAAATTGTAATTATAATACGAGCAAAATTTCAATAATATTTTGCAAACAACTTGACTTTTTAAAAGTATGCGCTTTTAAAAGAACTTATATTAATTTAAGAGATATTTAGAGACATACGAACAACCTAAGGCTATTGGAAAAAAACAAAGAATTTATAAGTGTACTTATATAATAAATTCTTATATAATATAAATAAAATTCATAAATTTTACATAGAGCGAATTCCCGACTATAAATACCAAAAGAAGACAAAATTCACTTATTCCTCGTGAAATCATTTGTCCATCAAAGAACCGTGAAAATAAAAGTCCCGCGGAAGCGACGTAATCGTTTCCCAAGCATTTTCAAACCGAATTTAAAGAAATCAGTTAACATTGAATGGTCGGAAGACGGTGTTAATGCAATCGAACAAGCTCGGCGCATCTCCGACTAATGCGGACGATCCGATGTTATCTCGGTGGAGGAAAACGCGCGGCCAAGAAGCGGCCTTATTGACGGCAAGCCTCGCTGCCGCGGCAACGCCTGCGATATCGCGTATCCTCGGTGTATCGACCTCGATCGCGCGATATATCGTGGCCACACCTACTTTCTACCTTTCTGGACAATCGTTTGTGCGCTCACGTAAACATACACATACGCGCGCATGCGCGCGCGTAGAAACACCGGTCGGGCGACTTCGTGGACGCTCGAACCCGAGGACCCGGGATATAATGGTCCGTTGCGAAACGCAAAACGAATCGGACGTTAGATGAACGGATCTGCAATTTAAGGTAATGGAAGCTGATTCGCGTGATTTGCGCTCACTCGCGGTCCCGTTCGGCTGATTTTCAGTCTCGGCCGAATCGCCGCGAAACCAGACGCCTCGTTCCAGTTGCCTCCCGTTTCAGCCCGTTTGCTTTGCGCGCGCGTTTCTCTGCGTTTCGGTTTCGACTTTAGTTTCTCCCGTCCAAGTGCTCGACTTTCGATAGTTTTGGCGCACAGTCGAATGGTGCTAAAGATTAATGTATTGACGATAGTGATAAATGCTCGTGGAAGAACTTTTAAAAAACGATTTCCATGAATTTCAAATAACTGCCTGAGGAAAAGAAAAAAAAACGTGTGGAATTACTGCATGGAACGAATTTTTCAATCTTTAATATTTAACTCTTAAAAATACAGAATTTGATAAAAAGATAGATCTCACTGGGGCAAATAATAATATTTTTACGTATTTCTCTTTCCTCGAATGTTACTGTAGAAAGTGCAGTAATTTTTAATGGAAATTTCCTTCGGTATGCGATGATGTCATAATTGACTTATTGATTGTTAATCTGTAGTTTAGAAGAACGGAAATCAATCTGATTATTAGCTGAATGACGTTAATTCTATGGAATGTTTATTATAGAGGATTCTAACGAGGATTTTCCAGAGATATTGAACGCTTAAGAAAATATTTCAACAATTAATAAAACTGAATTCGCGCCATTCTTCCAGAGAAAGGAAAAAACAATAACGGTAGTTTAGAAATTTAACATGATATGACATAAAAATCTTCAACATATTCCATTGATTTATTGATCAAATTCTATCGCTCAATATAATATTAATATCCACGCTACTTCTTACTAACATCCTACATCCAAATATGCAATAGAATTGCCGGAATGTGATCGGTATCATTCAATCTCGGCAGCAATACAATTTTGTTTATTTCCATTTGCTACCAGATGCTAGAATTCGGCGAGTTGGCGGCTAAATTAGATATACGATAAGCAGACAAGCTCAACCTTGGAGCACAATTTTTTGTCACACTCTGACGTCAGTGGGATAATTAGTAGCGCATTGTTAATAGTCTGCCGAGCAAACCCACACTAGGCCAACGAAGGTTGTGCCTCAAACTGACCCCCGCTGTTTGATTACAGCCAGCAAACATTGATCGTCGGATCGATTCGCACGAATTGTGCCTTTTTATTTTGTTGCTTCATTTTTCGCACACACATCCGTACAGGGAAACCCACGAATTGAAAAAAGAAATGGACAGTGGAACGTTAATGGCGCAATCAAATGCTAAACGAGTGCAGAATCGAATTCGCGCGCAAAGATCCTAATTGGGTGTTGCGCAAGCTGACCATACATCCCCGTGGAAAAAGGGAAACATAAAACGGCGCCATGCAAATTTACCGAGTTTTAATTTCGTAGGAATCTCGAAGAAAAAAGCTTGCGAAACGATCCCGGAATCGAAATCGGCGCGGCGTGTGTGCAATCTTGAATATGAAAATTGCGTACGCAGACTCAGAAGATTGTAGTAAATCTTGTGAAGTAATTTTATGTAAGCATTAACTGCGGCGCACGATTACGCGCGTTCTTAATAAGTTACGTTTTCATAATTGCTGATATGCAACGAAAAGTTTGCTGTTTTGGTAATTAACATTTCTTTTATCCTTCTTGTTCTTAATTTCTGTGTTTGATAATAAAAATGTACGCAAGAGTTTTACGAAATTACGCTGAGAGGACTTGAGTGCGGTTGAAAATTTGTGGCTCTGGGATCGAAACTGAAATTGATGAATTTTACTTCTTTCTTAAACAGATGTAACGTTTTATTTCATACAAGTATTTGTATTAAGATTATTTATTTATATTTTCAAAAATAATACAAAAATATTCTAAGTAAATTAAAAGTGATTCTGTTTTAATACATTTTTTTTATTTCTTTTCTTCATGCCATAAGTTCTGTCTACATATTTTTATTTTATAAAAGGTGAAGTGACTGAAATTATCCGAGTACATTTTCCCCCGACCTTTTTTTTATCGTTCTTCATTCCTTAAGCCCACCACCTATCAATTTTCACTTCTTTTTATAATCGCACATGCAATTATCGAGAGCGACGATGGCAAGACGATTATAACGATGATTATTCAAAGTGGAGCGCGATTCGATACAATTTCTTTTCCTACTAAACTCAATTTTTCATCCCATTAACGGACCATTAATATGCGTATCATCGGGCGTGTTGTAACACACGTAACCGGCGGCGTTACGAGCCCACGTAACGGTACCGGTGTAGAAAATAAGCGAAAACAAAGCGACAACCAATAGGACATAAAGTCTGGGGATACGTGATCGGGATTTTCAACGCGATGTCATAACAATGAGTGCGATCGCCGTGAACCTCATGTATGGCATTCGGTAACCCCGATCGCACCGGCGCATCGATCTTCGAACCGAACGTGCGGCATTGTATTACATTCCACGGCTTCTCCGGGGAGCAGCACCAGCGTTCGAGATTCCGACTGACGCAAAGTGCCGTTATTTCGGGGCTGAAAGATTTCGTAACCAAGTGACCCAGACCCTACGACGGCAGACTTCGGGCGCCGAGAATGAACGTGCTGACCGGTTTTTTATGCGCCGCACTTTCGGCCATCGAAAAACGTGATTCAACTGACGGTACCAGTCCACAAATGACACATTTCCTTTTTTCGTAACGTCCACAAATACAGTTCCCTAATTCGACCGCTCGCTGGACTTAGATTCATTTTGTGGAACTGTTCTCATTTTGTTCTTTTCGTTTTTTTGGGTGTATTAATTTCTTCAGACAAGAAAAGTGGAACGAATTTGTATGAGTTTTGATTACCTGGAACAAAGTTACAAGTCTTTTATGATTTTTTAGATGCATATTTTTTTTTATTTTTAGAAATTTCTGCAACTGATTTTGAAAACTTTGGATATAAAGTAATGTGGTACATTTCTGAAGACACACTTCCGAAATTCTGGTAGTGCGTTCCAAATTTTTCTTTTTTTAATTAAATCCAAACGACTTTGTTTAAATGAAAACAATTGGACCTTTGCAAATGATTACCACTGAACCCAGTTCAAGCAATGTCGCACTCAAATTCGAAAGATGCCAAGCGGTACCCCGTAATTGCCAAATGCCGTCAGTAGCACTCATATTACAAGCTGAAATTTCAGCAAAGTCGGCTGCGTAACGACATTTACAATTCAAATGCCACTTTGCGTCGTTTTAATTTGCCGAAAACAAAAAGAACAAAAAGAACGGGAATGAGCGGCGAGAAACGACGGTATCAGATGCATTAAAGCGTACCTTAATTGCGGTGCCCGCGTCTCGCAAACAATGCTCGAATGCGCGTTACGACTCCGCAGGCGGGAAAAAAAGCGCGTTCAACTACACCGAGGCAATTTTCCCTCAATATCGATTTTCACGGCAGAAAACGTTTTTCAATCGAATTTCCAACGCGGCGAAACGAACGCGGCTGTAATTACCGATTCGCTGAGTGAAAGCAAGCCGGTAGAATCGCGCGTTCAGCATTAACGATTTTCGCGCGCCTCGAACACATTGACCTTAAGTTGCGTTTATGATAATTTTTACATTTTTCCATGCTTTTTTTACGTTTTCCGCAACTTTATAGAAAATTTTTACAGATATTTCGCCTAACTACTACAAAAATAGAAAGAAAAAATGAAAGGTAGGAAATCACGGAAATTAAATAAAAAAGAAGAGTGATTTACACAGTTGTGATAAAACACCTAAAAATGCAGGAAACCGAAAAGAATCAGGTCTATTCAAAAATCGCAAAATATAACGAAGAATTGGAAACAAATAAGTATTATTTGCTTTTTTCCTGACAATTTTCCGTGAATGTTTAGACCGCGAAAAATGCCGAAGATGTATTGCCCTATCTCTATTTTTCCTTTAATTCATTTACATAAGACTGTGTGAGAAGACACCAATTGTCACAGTGAAATTATGCGCGCTTTCCCTGCGATTGATTACTCTTTTGCGATTCCATCGGACGGGATTCTGCTGAGGATGTTAATGGAGAGAGCAATGTGACTTTGATATCGAAGTTAATGAAGAGTCACAGAAGATTATACGGATATCGTTGAGAAAAATCGGGAAATATGATAATTTTATGGGCTCGTACTTTTTATTCCACTTTGCATCGCAGGAAATGAAATTTAAGAGAAATTGATGTCGACTGAATATTAATTAATGGTTGTAGGAATTAATTTAAGAAATTGATTACGAAGTCAATCTCGTCGCAGGGGAAATATTAAAAACTCTTATTTTTCTAACAAAACTGAAGCACAGTATCCAATAATAACCAAAAAGATAACAAAACATTAATGTCATTATTCCAGAGGTGTAAAATAATGTAAATTTATTTATAAAATCTGCTTTATAATATCATCCTCAAAGATTTTTATTTTTAATTAAAAAAAAAACTACTAATACTCGTAACTCATAGTTGAATCAACATTTTAAACATCAAACTCTACTGCGTGATCTTTAATTTCCACAAAATCTTATATGACATTGTTTCTAAAATTATCGAGCACGAACGAGCTAATGGCAGAGCAATGTTTTCGATCGTTATAGTCGTTAATAATCATTTGACGTAACACCGTCATAAATGTCTTAATCTCAAAAGTATACTGCCCGTTTTGTTCTCTTATTGTGCATAACCGCCTCACGTAACGAGCGCTTGTCCCCGCGTACTCCGTCGGAAAGAAAAAAAAAAATTACAAGTCGAAGACTGAGAAATCGCGAAGATTGTAAGAAACAGAAAAGAACGAGATTCTTCGCCGGTCTTTTACGTAAAAACTTCCGTTAGCTCCGGCTTCCGGAAAATAAAGCCGTCTGTTATTGTTCGTCTAATGCCTCGAATAACTTTTTTCCTCGATACAGATACAAGGTTTTTGCGTCGAAATTTCGTAAGGCGTCGATTTGTTCCCAGCGTTTCCATTTCATTACGAACCACGCGCGTCGATAAAAAGGCTCGGCGTGACTTTTTGCTCGGCCGAGCCGTTGCACGGAAAGCAATAATGCAATTAAAAAGTGCGCCGCCGGTAAAAAGAGTTTACGGCAGAATTTAGACGCTTTTTCTCCCAGACTTTGTTTCATGGACTTTTTATGTGTATAATTTTATCTAGTCATTACGTGTTTTATAACGCCGAAGTACGTGTAAAGCATCCACGAAGATGAAAATTGCGATGCTTGTCATTGACAATCAATATTTATGATCGAAAATGGGGTAAAAAGAATATCCCTAAGAATTCCATTATAGAAATCAGACGTTTTATGACATAATCACATTTTAATGAAGTTTAATTCATTTACTCGTGACATTTTATTAAACGGTTTTCCATACGCTCAGAAAAGAATATATTGAGGATGAAGAAAATACATCATTTTTTCACATTATTGTATTCATTTGAATATACAAAATTAGTTCATGTTTAAATTACTATTTTATTATATACTGAATTCTTTACTTTAGCCGAATTATTTGTAAACAAAATAAAGAAATATTACAAATTGAATACCCATGTTTCATGTTTCATACAGAAGTCTATAACTATATCAATGATGTATTCATAGTATATTCGTAAGTTGCCATGAATAACGTTTGTTATACAAATATTTTATAAATTGCAATATGCATAGTGTAATTTTCAATAATTTGGACCTCACAGTTTATTTCCATTAAATCAATTTTCAAAAATTATTCATTTAATCAAACTAAATTCAAAACTCTTCAATATAATACGAGATAAGAGTTTTTTCCTTTTTTTTAATATTCAAAGAAATTCATCTCACTGGAATGCAAATTTTCCATCCCGCTTGAATCCAGTTTTTATTCATTCTGTATTTACAGACGAGACACTAAAAGGAGATTTCAGTCATTAACTCTAAATTTAAAACTGATTCGTTAATTATCGGTTCATAAATATTAATCGAGACATCGATTCCGTTATCTTGATACCTTTTGTAATAATTAACTGCATTATTTAATGCGGACGAACAATAAAAAATTTAAATAGAATACTGACAGCAAACGGCTCAACTTCCTTCTGCGCGACGCGGTTGGCACATGCATCTGCGTACTTTCTCCCTCTAATGAAAAAGTTCGCCAAGTGCGTACGGCAGGTCGCGATGCTCGTTGAACGCGCGTACAAGCAGTGTACTAAATAAAGCCAATGTATCTAGCGTCTTCAAAGAAAACCCGACAGTTTAAACTAAAAAACGTGCACACGTTTGATAATTTACATGCGTTCTTTTTTGTTTTTCTTTGTACAATCCTGACTTTGTATTATTACGTTCAAAAAAACAAAATATATATATATATATATATATATATATATGACTTTACATGTTTTACTGGAATTGCAAATAAAATGATAAAATATATTAATTTTAAAACTGTTGCACACTCAGCAAAAAGTATCGAAATTGTAACATTCGAACTATAACATTTTTTGTTTATACAGAAAATATGTATATTCATATGTACTTTATTAAAATGACAACTTTACAGTTATTACTGGTAAAAAATTGCAATCATAAAAGAATCAAATGCAATAAAAAAGTTCTTGATCAAAATAGATAAGCTATTTTTTTTTTCTTTAAAATATGGTATTCGAATTGAACGGAATTTATATTTCATATTATTGTATACTACATTGCACCTTTTTATATACATATCAAACTCAGAAAACGTTATTCGAAAATCACAAAACTGTTATAATGTTTAGGATCAGTGGTACTGAACGCGAATCTAGAGAAAACGTGGAATGCGAACAATGTTGGCCGCGTGGGATCTCGACCAAGGCCGATGGATGTGCGCGGCTCGTCATCGGATGTTTCGCGAGTCGGAGCCAAACGATAGAAAATACGAATCGACCGTACGAATGGACACGGCTTTTCCGGTTGGCCGAGCCGGAGAAAATGAGCGGCGCGTGCCACCGCGACGTGCCTTGACATCTTTGACGGGCTTCTTCTTTGCCCGCGGAAAACGTTTAATTGCATTTTTTCCGTCCATTTATAACGATCGATTGCGGAACGGCGCGTACACGTCCGACTCTGTCGACTCGATTGTGAAATTTTCTAATTAACCGACGAGAAATGATAAACGATGGGTTACGCTGAGAAAGAATTATTTCTTTTTCTTTCAGAACTGAGAAAATTTTTATTTTTACACAAACATATTTATTTCGAAATCAAATAAATTATGCATAAAACTTTTCTTTTTATTACTTAGTTGTGTAATTTATAAGAAAGTCATTTTCCAACACATTTTCTGCAATAAAATTGAAATCTCAATTCTTCATTTCGCAGCAAAAGAAAAAGGCTTACACTAAGAAAATAAAGAAGTAAAATTGATAGTCATTGTAGTAAAATCTATTAAAGTCTACCACTACACCAGATAGTACAAATTTTTGTTTAAAAAAATTGAAAGTGTTCTTTCATAAAATACTCTTTTATTAATACTCCATAAAAATTGCCAGTAGAACATTTTTTAGGTATCTATTTTTGCAATGTTGGCACGAAATAAATAAGAGAATCATAATTACATCCCTAAAAACAACTACTGTGACATAAAAACTGACGTTTGCAATTTTTTTCTGGAAGTACTATTATTCTAAGAATAAGGAAATTCGTATCATAAAATGCTCAAACTTCCTTAATAGCTGCATTCAGAAAGAAAAAAAAAA
>JABFOV010000074.1:0-48400 GCA_022817685.1 Aradophagus sp. ZL-2020 | reverse complement strand
CTACTGTGACATAAAAACTGACGTTTGCAATTTTTTTCTGGAAGTACTATTATTCTAAGAATAAGGAAATTCGTATCATAAAATGCTCAAACTTCCTTAATAGCTGCATTCAGAAAGAAAAAAAAAAAAGAGATTAAAAGATGCGACTCAATTCCATAGACAATTACATCCGCAATCTGATGAATGACGCAACGCCTGCATTGAGAGCTCGGTAGTGGCAAAGAAATGGCAGCAGCGATAGAGTTAATTAAGCGAATCATACAGGAGCAAGGGACCGAATCGATCGTTTTGCGCGGTTAATCGGTGAACATCCGGGCCGCAATGTCATTGCCACGTGTCGCGGAACGAATCGCGCGTGATTCGCCTCGATCGAATAACTCCGTAGCTAATCATTTCGAAAGCGCCCGGGTTTTCGAGAAACGCGCATCCAACGAAGAAAGTGGAATAGTAGAGCGCGGTTTTATGATCCGCTGTGCACTTACAATACAAAAGACACGGGGCTCTGCCTCCTCGCGAGCTTCTGCGCACCAACAAATGTTAATATGGTCCTTTGGGCCGGATTCAGAATCACGAACGTCGACTTTACTTTCTTGATTCAATGTTTCGACATGAGAAGTACCGTGTTTTTTTCTTCTCATGCGTGCTTCTCTGATCGATTCATGGTTTCGAGGACGAGGTGGACCTAATTTTTAATTGAAATTTTTTATCACTGTCGCTTTTGAGAAACGGCTAGGTTAGCGTAAGAAATGTTAAAGTAAAATTAAAGGGAAGAAAAAAGAGGAGACAAAAAAGTTGTAGTCATTATCGTAATGCTTGTTAAACAATCCAAACGGACCAAAGAAGGGATTTAGAAATCGACGCACTGGGACCCTAGAAATTCGATTAAAATGATTGAACGAAAAAGTATACTGTTCAGTCAATTAACTGAATGAAGGATTATGGAATAAAACTGCTGTTACTTTTTGCAATTCAAATGAATATACATCTTTTGTAAAGATGGTGAAACATTCGAAGTAACTGGTGATAAAAATATCATAAAAAAGACCATAGAAATTACTCGATACTAACTGTTCGACAAAACTTTTTTTAAGATCTGCTGTGTGCTAAGAAATAACACGCTATAATACAGCTTTGAATATGAGTTCGGCTACATAGAACTAAACTTGTTTTAGGTATCGAAAAGTAATAATAGATCTTGAGACACAGCCAACCAAAATTAGTGATAAAATGCATCGCATGTACTTATCCATGGACAAATTGTGTGCATTATTCCGTCACAAATGTAATTCTAACACCGAAACGTAATAAGATCCAGAAAAGCCTCTCTCATCTTTTCAAAGCGAACGATTGCATCGAACGCCACGATTGAGCGATCGGCACGTGTGATTAATTACCACTTTCGACTTGCGATTAGAATCGCAAATGCCGCTGGAATAATGAGCTACAAAAATAGCCGCGCGATTTCCTCCATTCATAAACATCGAATTCCAGCCGGCGGACAATTAACTTTAATCGCGCACGTCGCGCCAATTCGAATGGCGCGGCGCGCGATTTGAATTCACCGCGTTTAACTTAGATAACGACAAAGGATCGGTTCATTGAACTTGCGTCTGTTTTTGTTCTTTTTCAGGGACGAAATGCGGTCGGCCAGCTGTTCCTATGAACGCCAAGGTGTCGCTGTCGGACGACTCGCTGAAGGCTGGAACTATCGCCAGCTACGCTTGCGACGCCGGCTACGAGCTATTCGGGTAAGACAAAAATCCGACGGGTTTACCGTACGGCAATCAAGCTCGGCGATTACCGCGGCGGCATCGAGCAACGGTAAACGACAAACGTTTTCGAGCTACGCGAGATAAGAAAAGTGGCATACAACGGTCGGACCCCCTCCCCGGGCCGCCGCATCCTCGCGCGCTGACTACCTGTTCGCGTAATTAGCATCTCCCGGCAAACCCGTATTTTACTCCCGTCTCACGAGCACCGCCGCCGATCCGCAAAGTGTGAAATTATCTTCCGCTGCTTAATCGCTCGCTTAATCGATTCGGACCTTTTTGTTTCTTGCCTTTTAATCTCCGCGGCAGTTAAAGATCGACATTCAATTTGAGCAACGGCTGGCGGAAAATTGCTCGCCTGTTACACTGCAGCATTGTTATCAAACGCTCGATCGTGCCTCTCGTGGTCTCTCTGTTTCTTCCGCTGAATTTCTGCGTCTGATTGATCGTCGGTCTGTTTTTACGCGGAGAAGAAAGAGCGATCGAAAACTGTTAGATTTAGCGGAAGAAGTTTAAGTCTTTGTTGGAAGAAATGTTATGAAACATTGAGTGGGTAGTCATTTTCTTGCACTTTCAATAGTACCCTTTGTAATAAGTCTTTTATATTTTAGATTATAAAGTTGGTTGTAAACACCGCAAAAACAAGCGTTCTCAATTAAACTTTTTCAGAACGCTTAAGGTGATTCCTTAGTTGACCTCTCTTCGTCTCTTTTAGCAAAGGATCTCTCTTTAGCTGCATCTCCACGACTAAAGATTCATGTTAAAATAACTTGTTTTAAAAAGTGTTCTACCGAGAACACTTAAATAGCAAAAAATTAAAACTTATTGTTATTTTAACATCGCTACAAAAGTTTTTTAAAATTATCTGTTTTTAGAGTGAAATTTTTGAGTTTATAGAACACAGATGCACTATTTATTATATGAAGATTATTAAACAATAGTATTTATTGTTTCTTCTTCGTTTTTCTGTCAAGCCTTTCAAGTAACAAGTGGAATTTCAATTTTGTTCTCACCTCACCTTTCTTTCGTAGAATCATGACAACTGAAATGAAACAAGATCTAACAAGCAACTGTACACTGGCACTTCTTAGTACTTCCCGTTGCGGAAATCGTTGATCATGTTACGCGTATTAGATGATAAACGTGGTTATATGTATCGATGACAGGACGGCATAATGCTTGTCGCAAGCTCCGATTGTCAACAATACTTTCCGCACTTTCACCGGAATAGCGGGTTTCCGACGTTTTCACCAATTAAAATTAATCCCTTTTACTTCAAGAATGACACGATACATTACATCCTCGGACGCTATCTCCCAAAGATCAAAGTTAACACGCGAGCAATGTGGAACAAAGCAGATATTAATGGCCGATAATTATAATTTGGAATATAACTGTCTAGAATTTTTTTTTTTTTTCAAGTTACGTCGATAGAAATCAGTACCGACGTTCCTTCGGTTGTTTGGGGCATAATAAGTAACGTAATGTACGAAAGGAAAAGATGAGAAAAAACTGACGATAAATAACTTTTCTTTTTTTTTTATGCATATATAATATATAATTTCTTCATCGTAGTGTAACAATTTAAAGCTCAGATTAAATAGCTTGGAACCAAAAAAATAAATTTCTTAAATTACTCAAATTATTAAAAATTACTCAAATTACTTAAATTTGTAAAAAAATTATACCGTCAGTTAAAAGCGATTTAAAAAATTCAAATGGAAATTTTCCCGGATTTTTGTTTATTTGTACACTGTATATTTGCAACTATATCCATAAACGTTTTAAACTTAAAAAACAACAATATGTTTTTTACATTACAGAACCAAATCGATAACGTGCAATAGCAGGGGAAAATGGGAAGGCGAGTTGCCGTTTTGTGGTAAGTCAATCAACCGAATATATTCATCCGTTGAAATTTTTATTTTATTTTCATCTGGTAAACGGACAGTATCTTACATACTCATGTTTCTACTCACTACCTGATTCCTTAATGAGAATTCCATGAATCATAAAATTTAAAAAATTTTTCTCCGTTCAAATCCTAATCCACAATTTCTTTTTAAACTAAAAATTGCACCATAAAAAATTATCAAACCAAATCTCGAAAAACGAAATATTTGTTAAACCAACCACGATTTTCTCAGAATTTCAGTTTAGTTTCAGCAATAAATTAACAAGCCGCAAATAAACTTGAAAAAAAAAAAAAAAAAATAGAAGAAAAGAGCCGCGATAAGGAAAGCGCAGCACGCAATACGTATCCGTGAAACGCTTGCACAATGCAAACGAAATTTCATTAAAGTTATTACTAATATTGGATGCAATCATTATCACGACTGACCTAGCGCGACAATAGCCGGCGAGCAGCGTGACGCTCGTCGTGTCGTAATTAATACACAGGCATCGTAACGAGGCTGCGGCGCGCGAGCCGAGATACTTTTCATTCGTGATCGTGAGAGACTCGAATTCGTTAATTCCTGACGCGAAAGCGCCGATGGGAAATCCTTTCCCCGTTCGTGTGCAGACTCGCCTGAGAAATCGGCGCTCGCGCGTAGACACGTGTACATAAATTACGCGCGCACATAAATTACGCGATCCGTTGATAATTGCGTCGCGGGCTCGTTTGTTTGGCGTTGCGCTCAATAATCGATAACCCTTTCGTGGCGTTCGCCACCCCGCGTTTTCGAATAATCATGAATGGCGATCGCTCGAGCGATACGCGACCACGCTTATTAACGCTGCCGTGTCTAACAAGTGGCCCGAACTAATCCCGCGCAGATTATTCAAATACTCGTGTGTGACGTTTCGGAAACGTCGGCGGCAAACCGACGAAGAAAAGCCACTGGAATGTTTGCATGCACATTTTTCTTTCCGTTAATATGTCCATTCGGTTATCTTCGAGTCAATTCCTTTTACCTTTGTAGACAAGTGCGATCGTGTTTTGCTTTATTTCACAAATATCGGTGTTGTTTTATTTTTATTTTTTTTTCTTAAATTTATACATATGCTGAGAGAAAGGAAACATTCTTTAAACCTAGTTTAATTTTTTCATTCAAAATGGTATGAAAGGAAAATTCAAACATCTGAGTTTAATTGGAAAAAAGCGTGAAATACATATATCGAGTTCCATTTTTGCAGTCCTTTGACGCAGCTGTCCGCTAATCCATGTCCATTATTGGAACGAAAACGAAGTTCCAGTAAAATATATTCGCAAGATTTACACTCCTCGCAGCCTTCTTAACGAGCATTTTCATTACTGTCCCTCCGTCATCTATTCTAATTTATAATGATATCGTGGAGTTTTGCACTGTTCACACGATTACTCCAACAAGATTAAGACCGCCAAATTTACGACCTCTAAACTTGATAATTCAATCTCTATTGCCGCGCGTTCGATTACAAGAATTGTGAATTGGCATCGGCGGTAATTACGGGCGAACAAAAATGAAATGGACGACACCATAAGTGTCGGCGCGCGCAATATTCCTGGTTCGATTACGCGATAAATACGTGGCTTTATGCCGTTAAGTGGTTAAGAGCTTGCGAATAAACCAGTTGGCGATTAATATTAGACGCGCGGACCGCCTCGTGCTCGACTTTAACGATCTACGGCGCCTTTATATGCTAACGTGTGCTGCACAAGCCTATCCACAATGGTATCACTTTATGGCAGATTTAAACGTCCCATTTTTTCTCCCGGCAAGCATAATGCACCGCGATACGTTTCATTGCACGTTTACCGTAAGCGGCTTTCCGAGAGTCGATCTATTTAATTATGTAGTGCACAAGGAACGAGTACAAGATGTACCGCCGGTATCAGATACCACATTTTCTCTTTGGGAACGTTGAATTTTCAATAACGTAATCTGAATTTTAATCCTCGCCGTTGAACGGCCCGAGTGAATTGTTTTGTAACGAAAGTAAGTCAATTATGACGGGAGAAAATAATTAAGGTAACAATAACGACGACGATGACGATGTTGGATTGTTTGCTTTTCGCAGGAACTAACGTCGGCTTTCGAAAGCCGGCCAATCAGTCAACTACCATAAGAGGAGGAGATGCAAATCATGGGAACGACGGTGACTTTGGCACTGAGCACGATGGGAAGAGGTGCACGGAGACACAGAGCGAGCCAAGTCCTTGGTGGAAAGTTGATCTCCTTAAACCGTACGCCGTAAAGATCGTTAGGGTCACGACCAGAGGTTGCTGCGGTAAGCAACGTGTCTTTCTTCGGCCGACTCAATCTTTCAATGACAGTTGCAAAATTGATAATATTCGCGAAGAAAAAAGAAACTGTTTCTTGAAACATCAGTGAGGAATAATTACATCATTTGTCAGTGACCAATGTTTTTAAACGATTATTTTGTATTTCTATCAAATTATTTTTTGATTTCATTCAAGTAAATATGTGTTACTTTAAATGAATCGTTTTAAAAATGTAATAGTTATAATTATGATACACGGAAAAAAACATATTATTAAAATGTACTATACAGATTGAAAATAGTGTTACACGTGTAGTAAAGTACGGATGCCGTGCAACTATATTCCACAATGTCATACAGTATAGAAAAATGAAACATACAGTATAGAAAATATTATACTGTATTGCAGAATTGTTATCTCATATATAATAATGATACTGCAATACAGTGTAATATTTTCTATACTGTATGATTTTGTGGAATATAGCTGCACGGCATCGGTACTTTACTATACGTATAACACTCTCGTCAATCTGTATAGCACATTTTAATAATACTTTTTTCTCCGTGTGTAATTACGATTTTTTGTATATCTTGAAAAAGATAAAAACTTCTTTCAGAACATCACAAATATGTTCTCCAAAATCTTAAATTTTGTTTAATTGTATATTTTCTACTTTCTGTCAATGAAATTCAAATCTATTGTAAAATGTATTATCCTTTGAAAGAAGATAAATAACATTTCACTATATTTTTTAACTATTTTTTTCTTGTAAACTATTATAGATAATTGTGGTTAAACACCATTGACTTTGCAGGTCATCAACCGCTGCAAGATATTGAAATTCGCGTCGGCAACAGCAGCGCGGAATTACAAAGGAATCCACTTTGCGCCTGGTTTCCGGGTACTGTTGGTAAGTGCGACTACTTGCAATTACCAGAACAAACATCTTCCCTAGTCCTGTCGATTGCCAATGAATTACGAGCGCATCGTCTAAGCGATTAAATTGCACAAGCGTTAACAATAGACGTTTTTTTAATTTTTTCCAAGAATTTAATAAAAAATCAAATCATCTTTAATCATTACTTGTCAGAGAATAATTAAGAAACATTTAAGTATAGATAACACTTTTAAGAAATTGATTTTTATAATGAAGTTAATGAGAGTTCCCAGAAGAAAGATAGTGAATTTTTCAAAGAGACTAACAAGAAGAACCTAACAGTTTCATCTGACAAAAACAACCTGATTTCCAGTGTCTCAAGTCAGACAATCTGTTTAAACTGAAGAGACCTGTTTTAATGAGAAAACTCTAATAAATCTTGTCGGTCGGTAGGAAAATCTACAATAAATATTGTTGAATGAAGCCACCCAATTACGAACACAAACTCAATGTCAGTTATTTACAAATTTAGTTTTTGCATTTTTTACTTAAATATTTTTGCGAAAATAATTTTGACAGTTAAATGTCCAAAATGAAACAGATGTGCGTTTCTCATTTGTATACTTCGTTGAAAAAATACTACATAATTCCAATATGTCGATTTTGCTTCGTTTTCAGAGGAGGGTATCACAAAGACTTTTTTATGTGCCAGAGCTCTTATTGGGCAATACGTATTTTTGCAACTGGTCGGCGTAGAAGGAAGCTTGAGTCTGTGCGAGGTGGAAGTCTTCGCAACCGATGGTCAGTATTATTGATTATCCGACTAAATATTTTTCGAAAACACGCTTTTACTTGAATCAATCAATTGTCTCTTAATAAAACTTCACCACGTGCAGTTTTTTTCGTACGCCTTAAATGATTGATATGCCAAACATTTAGAGAAATGAAATACGTAAAATTACAAGCTGTATAACTGTTTGAGAACAGAAATTTCTTTGTCATAAGAACTACTGGTAAAATTGTAATCAAACATTATTATAATCAATACTTATTTAAAATTAATTTTTCTCATTTTTACAGGAAATTTAAAGATTCAATTTGAAGAAATGTAAGCTAAGAAAACAATGTAGTAATAATTACAGCGATCACCGAAAATTTGACTACGATCGCTGTCATTTTTGCTGATTTTGCTACTTCGTCTTCTCAGTGTAGTTTACATTGTAGAAAATTTAATTATGAAGTGTATACAACCAATCAGGTTGTTCTAGATTTTGAATACCATAATTTAAGTGGTTCGACTTTAAAGTTCAACTTTAATTCTGTAATACGTCAACTTTAAATTGAAACAGTTTTTACAGTATAGTTCATGACTAAAGCACCCAAGTTCTCAATTGGTCAATTAGTTTGTGATTTTTACAACTTCATTTCTCTCGGTGCAGCGCGGCATTGGACTGAAGAATACGAGGTATAAAATATGAACGTTGCCATGAACTTTTTGCAGAGTTCTCGGTTGATAGATGCGCCCACAGCGGCACCCCGGCGGACGCGGACCTAATGGCGTTCAACAGCACGTGTTACGAGTTTGTCATTAACAAAGGCGGGTCTTTCAAGGAGGCGCGATCCCACTGTCGTTCGAGGGGTGGCGATTTGGTACACGGATTTAAGGTCAGTGCAATTTCAATTTATCTTCGCATGGTACGATTTGCATTTCCTCCGCAGCTAATCTAATTTATCAGAAGTCAAACTGGTATGCCGCTTTGAATGCAAGATTTTCGCTTGGAATCGACGACGTCGAAATTTATTGCGTATAATCAGTTAAATCGCTCGCGTGACTATTTTTAAACATTCCTATTCGGAATTCAATTTTTCAACATTCGTTCTTCCGTTGGAAAAATCGCAAAAATATTACCGTACATGGTGATTGATTTAATTAATCTTTGTTCCTTCATTACAAATGTAAGTTGATTCGTATAACATTAATTATTAAAAAGGACATTATACTTGAGCAAATCTAATAATGGTCAAATTCTGTATATTGTTGGATAAAATTCGTATTTTGCTTTAACATTTTAATTGGAAGGAATTTCCATTTGAATATTTTCCCAAGAAACAATTTCCCTCAAAATGATTCTTATTTTTCAAAAGAAGTTGAATGATGATCACCAACTGAGGATTTTTTTTATTTCAGTAAGAAAGTGTATTTTTCTCAGATAATTTTGCAGTGAAGAAGTCAAAGTTCAAAATTTAAGCTCGGTATAATGAAGGGTGAAATTGATTTCCGTAGGGCATTTCGTCGACGTTCATCCTGAACAACCTTGAGAGGCGCAAGGACAAGCTGAAAACGCAACTGGTATGGATCGGGGCGCAAAAGGAGCCGCTAATTACCGCTCGGACGTGGCGCTGGGTCGACGGTAAGACAACAATCGGCGACAAAGCCACTGCCATTTCCACGTTTTTCTTCTCTCGCCTTTCCTTTCAACATTTCGATTATTCAATCTCACAGCCGGCTACTTCCGCTAGGTGGCAGTACTTCAATTCTCACGATTTACGAGCAGCAAGTCGATTTTGCGTCGACTGTGAGAAACGGGTCGCCGAGTCCATCGCGTCAGATAAGCCCATCCCGAGTGGGATCGTTTGCCTATAACCGAGCGTTTCCTATCAAGATTAATTTAAAGATTTAACGGCCGATTTCTCAACAATTACGACAATCGCGTGCCGTTTGCCGAACAATGAACGCCGCAGTTGTGCGTCGATTTTGTAACGAGGTCTTTCTAGTTTTGGCAATCGCCGTGAGGACACTTCGCGCCTCGATTTTCCAATCCGGCGTGTCGCAAGTCGATGGTGTAAACGACGATAAAATGTTATTCAATTGGGACGTTGTGAGAAACATTTCCGTAATCGAAATTCCATTGTCGATTGACAAAAATGGCCATTTTTCGATTCATTTGCGGAGCGTTCGTTATGAAATGTTTAGTAATTTGTAAAGTTAATTTCTATTGTTCTATGTTTTCAAGATTCTGTATTCCAAAAAATTAAATGGTGCCATCGCGATGTTTAAACTAGGAAGTTGTAAATTATGAGCGGTGAAACTCTAGGTTTATTACTCAGACAGTAGTAACTTTTTTAAGTGCATAAGTAACGTAAAAAACATTTTAACTTTGTGTAACTTTCCTTACAAAAAAAATCATTTCGCAATACTATTTGTTTACATCAATAATTTTGTTGTGATGAAACATTGTAATTAAAGTTGTGAATATCAAATTGTACAGTTAAAGTGATAAAATTGTCGCCACAATTGTTCTATTTAAGTAATAAAGATTTATTACTGAAATTGAAAACTCAAACATTGATACGATAACTGTCACTAGTATTTCCTAGGTGCGTTTGTTAGCAGACACTGTAAACATAAACTTATGAGAAAAACAACTAAAGAGGTATCGAGACAAAACTTTTCCAAGTAACACGACCATTTTCTGCAAGTGTTGACAAAGTGGTAAATAATTGCAGACCAACCAATGCGTCACATTGTAATCCGAGGATCGAGCCACAACGAAGGAATTCTCTGAATAATTTTATTATCTTTCGTGGGAATGACATAAGGAAGGTCGTTGCAAGGCTGGCTTCGGACGTTTTGCAACGCTGCAATTATTCTAAGATCGCGTTACTTTATTTGTAACGCCGGAGCTTAGTTATGTTGATAATCAAAGACAAATGAAGGTCTTGCACCTACCGTGACAATCGCGTTAACGTCAAGTCAATTCAGTCGGTGGTTTCAAAGTGCTCCAATTTCGCAATGGTTACATCATTTAATCGATCGCTATAGCTCACCGACAAATCCGGCAAAAAGTCCGCGATTCCGAAACGCCGACTCGAACAGGAATTATAACAATTGTATTCTCTTCTTCTTTTCTTTTAATTTCACCGTTCGATTTCACCGTAATCATAATCGCGTTTGCCAACTCGGAAACGATTTCGCAATCGGACGAACGTGATCGCCGTGCGAGATAAGTCGGCGAATTCAGGACTCGGAATGAAATGTCGCTCGAATCGGGCGCGGGTTCTTCCTTTATCGGCGATTAATGTGTCGCAACGGGTTCGAGTGCGAGGCATTGTGTTTGAGCGACTAGAACGTGAAAGCGGGGATGTGTCGAAAGCGGCAGGAAGTAGCGGTCTTTGCGGAGCCTGATGCGACGCGAACGATAATGATTAGAAGCCGCGCTGTTGCATTTCGCCATTTGCGAAATATCGACGCGGCCCGACGTGAGGAAAACTCATTGCAATTAAAGTTCGGCACGCGAACGCGAGGGTATAATCTGCCCCTTGGATTGGTGCGCAAATTTACGATTGCGAATAATGTAAAATCGTTGTTCGCTTATTTGCCATTTAAACATTATGATGCTTAAATGTACTTCGCGGAAATAAATGCGGAACCTCGAAAACATGATTTCCCATGAAATTCTCGTTCGTTTAATTGAAACAAAAAATTCTTATATGATTTCTGCTAATCTTACTAGTTTTGAATAGTGAATATGCTGTATATATCTTCTTTTGGATTTAGCTAATCTTATATCTTATTAATAAATTAATCACGTTTTAATAATAAAAATTCAAGAAAAGAAAGTTTTGTGTATTCTCCAACAAACTTGAGCTTAAATATGAATGTTTGTAACATGTTTATGAAGCTAAATGTTATGTTAAGGTTCGAAATTATATTAATTGAAATCAAATAATAAAGATAAGAAGTAAAAGATGTGTTAACATAAACTTAAAGTTAAACGTAAGTTAAAAAAAAATAAATGAAAGATGATTATTGCAAATCTATTGGGTTGATGCAAATTTTTAAATATGTTTTCAGGTGAAGTCGTACAAAAACCGTCTTGGGGTAAAGACCAGCCAAACAATTACAACGGGGAGCAGAACTGCGTGGTTTTAGACGGAGGTAGAAACTGGCTTTGGAACGACGTAGGGTGCAACCTTGACTATTTGCACTGGATTTGTCAAAGCAGTAAGAATCATTGAATTTCCGTATTTTCGCTTGTATTTTCTATATTCATTTATTACCGCTGATAATGTTCTTATTTCCAAAATATTTCTCTTTAAGCAATTGCGAAGGATTGTTTTGATAACTGACAATTGGTAACCCAAGAAAATATTTTGTTGTAAAAGCTCTTGAAAAACATTAAAAACTTACCCGCCTCGGAGAAAATTCAGCAGATAAAAAATGTTTTCAGAACCTTCAATGTGCGGCAGCCCTGACCAGCTCGAGAACACGACAGTGCTGGGATCCAAACGAACCGTTGGATCGACCATTGAATACATTTGTCCAGATGGTTACATGTTGGTTGGAACAAAAAATCGAGTGTGCGAAGAAACTGGATTTTGGAGCAAAACACCTCCCACCTGCAAATGTAAATATGATTAATTTGTTTAAACCTTATTATGCATATTATTAAAAATACTTGAAATCTTTAACTTAATTTCTTAAGCGCGTCGATTTATCTCTGATTTGAGTTAAAATTCTTCTAGCTTCTATCAAACTGTTAGTCACGCGAAGTGTTATCGCACAAAACAGAACTAATTTTATATTTAGAGGTAAACTGCAGTCTGCAAAGAACGTTTATCTTAATGCCTCCCTTTTAAGCGCAATTTTTCAAAAGGAATGGCCGCAATTAGCCCAGCGGTCACGTTTCTTAGAACAGCATGACTCCAAATTAACGTTCGAAGTAGTTGGTCAAGATGTCTTAACAATGTATCTGCCATTTACAGTCGTTGATTGCGGCAAACTTCCTGAACTGGAAAACGGACAGGTGAAGTTATTAGAAGGACGGACGACACACGGGGCACTGGCTGATTACACGTGCAAAGAAAATTACACCCTTGTCGGGGACTCGCGCCGGAGATGCGGCGATGGTGGCATTTGGAGCGGCCACCAGCCACAGTGTTTGTGTAAGTCGTTACAACTTGCAATTTGCAATTAGACGAAAAAGACCGCCATTTGAAAATTTACGTTTAGCAAATTAAATTAAAATCCTTTCTCAACGTATGTTTACGTCTGAGTTAAAATACAACGAGATAATGTGCCTTGTAATTGATTAAAATTATAAGTATTTATAAAATATACATGATAATTTCAAAATCCTCATATTTCTGTTGTCATTGGTCCAATGAAAAGATAAGTTACATAATTAATATTGAAAATAATTCAGTAACATTTGTTTTAACAATATACGTTGCACGTATAATTTTTAACAATATCGTTGCACGAAAGATTGAAAAAATATTTACTGAATTAAAAATCGCATTTTCAATAAGGAAGTATTTTGTAACATATTACGATTTCTTAGTTTTTGCAGATTATAATAAATATTGAGACCGACAATGTAAGTAGGAAGGCATTAAATACCGTAAAGATCCGTCTTGCGAATGCTATTACAGTTGAATTTACTATAATTTTTCCCGGTCTATAATTATTGAGTTAAATATTCCCACTGCTTTAAAGCAAAAACATTGATGGTAACCTAAATAATTTCTTTTGATAAAAAGTAAGCCTTGAAATTAAAATACAAGTCATTTTAAAGACGCGTTCGTTTCAGTTGACTGGTGTCTGGAACCGCCGGAAATTAATGGCGGCGTGGTCACAGTGAACGGCAGGAGGGTTGGATCCACGGCCACATACACATGTCAAAACGGCTTTATACTTTTCGGCGACAATGTAAGTTTTGAAACCGAATTCTGAATATGAAACTTTAAGATTAAACAAACGACGAAGATGAAAAGTCAAAAATAAACAAACGAATCCCTTAATTGCAACGCCTAATATAATTACCAAACTGTAAACTCCATTATTTTTTAAATAAGAATTATATATTATTCTTCAAAGTACCTCTTCAGTTAATACGCATTTCAAATTCAAACAAAAAGTACACAAATAAAAAGTTCACACCAAAAATAGAAAGGAAAGTTGAAATTGTAGGATAGGATGAAAAGAAAGATGGAATTGCACCGCGGCAATAATTTTCTAAATTTTTCACCCGAAGCCTTTAAATGAAGAGGCGCGATGCGCCTCGGCGCGTTACATAACATTAAGATTGAAATTTTCTCCGAAAGGTCCTGACTTGCGATATCGGCGGCCAATGGTCGGGTAAAAGTCCACAGTGCCGTTTCGTGGACTGCGGTGCCCCGGCGCAGATCGAGTTTGGCTCGGTGCAGCTGAACAACGGCACCACCACTGTCGGCAGCATCGCCAGCTACACCTGCCGAACGGATTACTGGCTGGTCGGCGAGGCCAAGCACGAATGCACGCGCGAAGGCAAATGGAGCCACGAGACACCTTCTTGCGAACGTAATGCAACATACGATTCACTTCATCTTATAGTTCATTTAGATAATTGTCCGGGTTTATACGGATAAGCGGCACCGACGACCGCGGCAATTATGTCGCTGCTGCACCGTAATGGCAAAGTAAATTGTTGAGACCGTGATTAAGCCAACGTTCTCTTATTTTCGTCTTACACGCAGCGTGTAATTTTTTACGCCCAATTAACTTTACTTTATCAGGAAAAGAATAAACCGTGCATTGATGTATAAGAATGTCGGAATTCGAGCTTCAGGGCTTGATATTGTCTTTGATACCGTTAGACTAGTTTATGAGAAAAGTGTTAAAATGTATTCGCTATAAATTTGAACAAGGATGACGCGACAGAAAAGTTTTGAAATATATTTTAAGAAAACATGATCTCAGTTTCTATATAATTTAAAGAGTTTGTACATAATTAAAGAGTATATGTATGTGTTTCCGTCATACACTTTTATATTCACATATCTTTTACATTATAGTAATAACCTGCGAAGAGCCTGAAGTTCCCACTGGAAGTTTTGTGGTTGGATACGATCTAAACATTCACAGCTCGATCGAGTATCACTGCGAGGCCGGCTATTTACTCCGTGGCGAAGCTAAACGTACATGCGGCAAAGATGGCGAATGGTCCGGCGAAGTACCAGTTTGTCAATGTAAGAAACTTATATTACCTTCACATTTTTTTCATCGCACCCTCTAATAAAATAATTGAATACTCAAGATAAGTATAGTATATCTTGGAATAATCTTGGAATAACACCAAGAGTGCTGAAATACATCCATAATTATACTACTATTAAAATTTTTTTTTATTTTGTACGTAAAAGAAAATAAACGCACTACTGGACGGAAACAAAACAAGACATAACCAATTGGTCGTCACCTGTCTGGGATGACGCGTAGAAATTCTGCACATAATTTGCAGGTCATGAATGAAAGGCGAATATTTTTCTTTCGGAAAGGTCACTATGACAATAGATGTCAGGTCCAAGTTATATCAACAGATCCTTTCTAATAAAAATGAAATTAAATCCAACGTCCAAAGATTCTCTGTGACGAATTTCGTACAACCGTAGTTAGACTATAGTGTAAGCTGAAAAACTAAAATACGATGCAACATTGTTGAATTCTCCCATGCCTCGACGGTTTTATCTAATTTGAATTTCAAAGCAACAATTACGGGTGGATTGCGGCGACACGAAGTTGCGGAACACTTCAAACGCTTCGTCCTGCGGTCCGTTCGTCCAATTACGATTACGCGCGCCGACCGAAAGTCGAACTTTCGAGTCAATAGCGATAAGCTTAATAATGCGAATTGTCTAATGTATAATGTAATGGACGATTTTTGATCACGTTTTTCGATTGCAGACATTGATTGCGGAAAAGTACTGCCAGTGCTCAACGGTGCGGTGGATTATGTAAATGGCACGACGCACTACAATAGTGAGATCACTTATACGTGCTCAAAGAATTACAGGCTGAATGGAGTTGCTCGGCGATATTGCCTCGATAATGGTCAATGGAGTGACGCTACGCCAAGATGCGAAGGTATTCAATCAATGAATCGTTTGAAATGATAAAACTATGTTGTGCAGCAGAGCTACCAATATATCAACCGTTATATATGTACTGATGGCTTATTTATATATATAGTAAAAATAGAAAATTGTTATCATTGAATTGTAACACCGATCAATTCTGTCGTTAACTGTTATGCATATACATGTGTAAGAATAATTGTTTAAATTTTTCATGCATAAAATACAATTGAATAGTCTTCTTAATTTAATGAGATACAACATGGATTAATTTAATTTTGTAAAAGTTACTTAAACGATAATTGTCCATATAGCAATGTAAATCAAAGCGTCTAAAAATCACCTTTACGATCTATTATTCTTCAATATCAGTAAAAATAAATTTCAACTTTTTACCATAGAAATTCGCTGCCCCGAACCAGTGCTAGCTGAGCACGGTATTTTGTCTGTTACCGGAAATGACCGTATGTACGGCCGCACATTAATACGTACTGGCACAGCGGAGAATTCCAACACTGGAGCAACGTCTTACAAAATCGGTGCCCTGGCCAAATATCGCTGCGAACGTGGCTACAAAGTCGTGGGAGAACCTCTATCCACTTGTGAAGACAGTGGCAGGTGGAGCGGCGAAGTACCACAATGTGTCTGTAAGTATAATATAACCAAGGGTGTTAAAAATGAAAACTTGAAATTGAAGACAAAATGACAACTCAAAACGTGAAGAATCGCACAAAGTGATGGTTTCTATGTTAAGTTTTTTAAGATACATTAAGTTTCATCATAAGGATCCTAACAAAATTTTTCTGCAGATCTCTAAAAAGAAAAGTGTTATTCTTTTCCTTATTTTTTTATTATCTTCTAGTATTTTCTACTTGTTCTTTCTTTTAATTTATTTATTTATTTATTTATTTATTTATTTATTTATTTATTTTTGTTTTTCACCAGCATTAGGCTGTAACAGATTATGCATTAAACAGATGTGTTATATAATGACCTGCTTTGTTACCATCATTTTAATTTGCAAACAACTGATCTCTCACCTGATCTTTTAGATGTGGACTGCGGTAAGCCGGAACGAATCCAGCACGGGCGATACACTTTGACTTCGAATGCCACATATTACGGCGCCGCTGCGCTCTATGAGTGCGACAGCAATTTTGAGCTTGATGGTTTCGCCAGGAGATTATGTTTGGAAAATGGCACCTGGAGTAGCGATACACCTGTCTGCAATGGTAATATTGTTTAATTGAACGTTAAATTTTTAATCATGAATTAGTATTATAAATTATTTGATTTTATTTTTTATAATAAACTAACAAAAAGTAATATAATCATTTTAAACTGACTATTTTGTAAGCGTGTAGCATTTTCATTGTATACTAACATCGACTATTTTTTAAAAAACTGTAAAAGCTTTATTAAAATTAAAATGAAACAAATTACAATTTTATTAATGTCACCATTATTCACTCATTTCATACATTTGAATGAATAAATTAATTGATATCAATCGTAAATAAAAACGATACTTAATTTCTAATATAAATTAGAACCGTTTAAATGTTTATTGTAAAAGATTGAGCATATAAAATAAACAGATAAGATGATTATAATAATCGCTTAATGAAGATTGTTACGGGTTATTATATTTTGTAATAAACAATAAAATTTTCTCCTCGTATTAATCAGCTTTTGCATTTTTGTCACTGTCATTATAACTGCATACAATTATTCGTTCACGTAATTTGTGTTTGACTTGTAAAACAATGTAAACAAGAGCAACGAAGATACAATAATTAACAAAGATCGCCACTTTCGATCTTAAATTACAGTTTTGTAATTATGTTTTAGAAATCCGATGCCGAGACCCCGAGAAATCGGGCGTGCTTATCACGCAAGTTTCCACGCACAGCGTCGGAGGCGTCGCTCATTACAGCTGCCCACGGGGATATTATATGGAAGGAAATGAAACAAGAATTTGCTTGCAAAACGGATCTTGGAGCGGCATCTCGCCTATCTGCTTCTGTAATTATTTCGTCTCTCAACTAATCATTGTATTTTGTGATTTTTCGCACTTTCTTTTTCGCAAATAATTAATGACTAAAACCATTACAAATACTGAACGAAATTATCGCAAATTAAGGAAACGTTTACATTTTGTTTCAAATTGAAATTATCACCGAAAGGAAAAGATGTTATTATCATGAACATAAATTATATAGTTAAAACTGAAAATGTTACAATAACGTGGAACAGTTATACCGATAATAATATACGGAAGGTACACTGAGAAGAAAAATCATGGAGCCAATGAAAATTAAGTTGATTATAATACAGGCCATGTAAAGTGTAACGTTGTATACGACGAACAATGCGGCATAGTTGAGTCAACAATACGAACCTCGAGTCAATCATATAAATATTTAATTAACAACATAAATTTTGATTTATTCAATTTTTCGTTAATTCATCATTTTTTTCATCGATAATAATAAAATATATCTGTTGTTTGAAACGAAATTGACGGTTCTAACTTTGATGGTTTTTTCTCAATGTATTATAATGTTGTATTATAATCAAAAAAAAAAAAAAATAATAATAATAACTCAATATTTCTTGTTAATTTAAAATAACAAAAGTTAAATTTAAAATTATTAATTGTCAAACAAATATTACGTATATCCTAAATACACACACAGAAGTATTTTGTTGAATTAACGAAAATTTTGTCAAATGAACAAAAACATTTGGTTGTTATGGAGCCAAAAATTTTTGTTTTGTTGAAATAATACACTCACTTTTGTTATTGGAATTGTTTGAATGAAACATGGATTTTGTTGATTTAACAAAAGATTTGTACCACGAGGTAGACTGCGCATGCGCTGTACTGTATGATGAACAAAAAGATTTTGTTGATTTTACAAAGAGACAGGACAAAAGTATTTTGTCAATTCAACAAAAAAATGAGTTGATTTAAACGAAATTTCGTTTGATTGAACAAATGTCTTGCAACAAAATTTATATTGTTAAATCAACGCGATTATTTCTGTGCATGTATCATTAAACAGTCAATTCATCTCGGTGATTTGCACGCAAAGTAAAATGAAATTACAAATTGTCGACGTAAAAACCAATCTTAACAATTGTAATAATTATGTTTTGTTTTTGGCAGCTGTCGACTGCAAAGATCCAGGAATGATTGAAAATGGCCGGGTAATTGTGGTGAACGGTACAACGACATTTGGCGGTGCCGCGGAATATCACTGTTTACCTCAATACGAAAGGATAGGGCCGTTCTTGAGAAAGTGCTTGGATACTGGATTATGGAGCGGAGAAGAACCGAGATGTAAAAGTAAGTGTAACACTTTTATAACACGCGTACAAGTTAATACATTTTAAAACAATGGGAGAGAAAGTAATAATGATTTGAGAAGCCTGGTTTTACTATATAATTAAATCATTGGTTTTCGACGTGGTTTAAATTGAAAATTATTTCATATTCTAATTCAATCATTTTAACGTGTAACTTATGTTTTATTGTTCGATTTTTAATTTTAGTGTAAGACAAAATTTGCCTTAAAATGTTTAGTTTTAATTTGTCAATTTATTTTTCAGTGACATCCAATGAAGTTGCTGAAGCTCAAGGTGTTGGAACTAGTGTAGGCATAGGATCCGGCGTTATAATATTCATATTAATAATTTTGGGATTAGTTTACTTAAGATTGTAAGTATTTAGAAAGAAAAAAGCTAACTCTAGTTTCTTTGCTTCAATTGACTTATTACTCCCAACAATTGTTTCAGAAGAAGGGCAACACCAGTGAAAAACACAGAAAATGTTCAAGCCGCGGAAAGAAAAGAGGATCAAAACGCAGCCGTAATGTCTTACGCAAGTTTGAACGACGGTACTCCAAATACCATGTACGAAAATGTTCCTGAAGACGGTCTCTATGATAACCCTTACCATGCTTATGGGTAAAAGATCGAAGTGTTTTTATAAACTAATTATTGCATTCAAAATTATCTTTATATTGCATGAAAAAAATTATATTAAAAAATTGATACGACTCATCTTACAAACAGTAAAACATAAAAAAAAATCTGTAAAAATTACAACAACTGACAAGATAAATTATCTTTTATAATAGTTTGCGTTTTACGTATAATCGAAGTACAAAAAATAATAAAAAGATATCTTATCAGATATCTTAATTCACACAATATTTTAAAATGTTCTAATCTTCGTAATTTTATTTAATAAAGAAAATAATTTCGGGCATTGGAAGAAATGTATTTAACGTTATGTTTCTGACAATTTCAGCAATTACGACGGTCATGGTAGAAGAGTTTACAACCGATCTGGCCACTACGAGGCCGAACCAGTGTCCCACAGAAATGGTATCACAATCAACGGAGTTTCAGTACGATAGTTTCATAAATTCCCAAGCCTCGCCAACGTGGGACTGTCTTTGTCTGAAATTCAGTTAAATGAGATAAAAAAAAAAAAAAAAAGAAGAAAAAGATATAAGAAAAGGAAAGAACCAAGACCGACTTGAGCTAACGAACATTTTTATGCCGAGCCTTTTTAATTTATTATCACCGATCCTTCAACTTGAATTAAAAAGAGTAAAAATGTAACCCATTATTCTAAGTTATACTTTCCTTCTTTTTCTATTCGTCCCAACAGCATAAGTACTCTTTTTAATCTCAAGTGACAAGCACTTCAAATAGCGAGATGTAATATTTAAATAAATATTTTTATATTTAATGAACTTGGAAACTGTACAATATCGCATTCCCCTTGTAAAACATTTTTTCAAAGCTATTGGAGAGTATTTATTTTTTCAAGACTTTACATTAGTGTTTGACAATTTTATCAATCATTTAGATGCTTAATATTTGAAAATTATAGGTTCTGGCTTAGAAAGAATTATTTACAAGGACCCGATTGCACGCTGAAATAAAATTTGGCTTTAATGATACTTTTATAAGGTAAATGTAAGTAGAACTGTACTAATGAATGACAATTTATAGATACATCAGTTTAAAGAACAAAATTATAATAACAATAATAATGTAAAAATATCATACAAAATTTTCATTTTACGTTAAAAACTTGAAAAATGCATCTATTAGTAAATATATGTTGAAAAAAAATATAACGTCACTCATTGGAACGTGTCATCTGTTTTACACGTCATTAAAACATTTACCTTAACATAAAATTTTAATAACAAATGTATGGAAATCATCGTCAGTGCAAATAGAAAGTTCATTTATAACTACTTTATAATTTCGAACCAAATATGTCTTGACTTTAAAGTAATTACAATAATATAAGTTTTAAATTCCATTCGTTTTTAAAACTGTAACTTTATAATCAAAACTGAAATCCAAATTTATTTCTGCGCAAGCAATTTAATTAATTTACAGCAATTGTAGTTGTAGCATGTACATAGTTTGCGAAGATAACTTGTTCTGATTGCGCCGACAAACCGTCGCGCACGTGCGACCGTCAAGTCGTTTGTATGTATGATTCTGTATATACATATATATATAATATATACATATATATATATGAATAGTTCAAAATTTTTTGATCACTCGCTCGACAACAATTTCGCCGAGTTTAATCCTTGAATTGGCCTTTATACTACGCATTTGTAAAATAAAGTGTGCAAACATTTCGATAGTTTATTTGTGAATTGATATCCTATTGGCATTATTATTTCGAGTCCTTCGCGCGACCCAACCTTCACCGAATTATGCTCTCATCGTTTGCAGCGTTCGAAAGGAGCGCGCGCTTGCAACACGGTTACGTCGCAGGCAAAGGCTATAAAAGGTAAGGAAAGACTCAGGGCCAAACGTGCCGTTTAAGGCGCATTTAATCCAAGTCATCGACCTCGAACTTCGCATAAAAACTGACCATCAAACTTCAATTTTTATAAATCATAAATAATTATTCTTTATTAGTGCGTTTTCCAAAATAAATATTTTATATCGAAACAATACAAATTTTGATAAATACTTGTTTATCATATTAACTTGTTTCTTTTATTTTTTTTATTACCAAAAATTATGTTAGATTAAAAATTTTGTTCGTAAAGGATTTTATCGGTATATTATAAAGCCAATACGAAAAATATTTCTTTGGAAATTTTAATGCAATAAAATAATTACCTTTTAAAATTATAAAAACATTTAAATAAGGTAATTTATGGAGATTTTGTTTGTATATATAAATCTGTTCATTCTTTTTTTGGATTTCTATATTCTATATTTACCTGCTTTTAATTTTCATTAAAAATGCGTGTTAGCTTTCAAAGTTTTCTATTTTGAATACTTATATTATTTACATCCAAAATTATCAAGCAAATACATCTTTGTCTATTTTTGTTTACATTAAACGTAAACGTGTAAACTTGACTTTGTTCTGATTATTTCATTTAAAAATCCTTTAAATCTTACATAAATATTCTAATGGTTAAAAATAGCAACTTTCAAAGATTAGAATATTCAAGAAATTTATGTAATGTAATTGTTATTTCAAATAATTATTCGTCCTAATAAGTACGAATTATTTATTCTAACTTCTAACCTGAAAACTACTCAATTTCTTTTTTCTTAACTCGATCATCTTATAATTCGACATTTATACATTTTAAAAACATACAACGATTTGAAACATAATGAAAAAACATTTTTTTGATGCAAACATCAATAAAAATTACCTTTTATTTGATATTGTTCAGGTATTCAAATCAAACGACTGCCATGCGCAGTGTCTACGAAAAGACTGGCAGACTGCGCAACGAACCGCTTATGATCGTGGAATAAAAGAACATATCACGCAGAGTAGTGTCGTTAGTTGTCGAGCAAGTTATCGCACAAGGATAGTGCAAGTGATATTTCGTCGCATTTCCACGTATATATATTCACGGTACGTTTGAAAACCCGATTAATTTCACGAATATCAGTTAAATTTTTTGTAGACTCCATTTTAAAATGTAAGGAAAAATAAATTGAACGATTTGACGCGAAAGTGAAAGAATGACAGCGCGGTCTTTCTCATCATATAAACGACGGCCATTGCTACATGCTTCATGATTCAGTTTTTGTTACTAATTGTGATTATTTTGACTAGTAAAAGTGTTACACTTTTTTAATTTATTGCTAATTATGGAATGAATGTATCGATTATGAAGTAGATTTCAGGGAAAGATTTTATGATTGAAGTTTATGAACTTGTCAATAATAGTCTCTTTTATTATTCTCTTATTATTATTATTATTATTAGTATTATTATTATTATTATTAGAATTGTGATAATGTGTACTTTTAATTGTTGTCTTTTTTTCTTTGTCAAATGTTTAAAAAAATATTTAAATTGCGCTTTCTTTTCTGATGAATAAGGGAATTTCTTTCAGATGAGTCATAATGAAACTCTGATGCATTAACATTAAAGAGTGCTACTTTTGTTCCATTTTTGTTAGCTGCATTTCCGCTTATACTTAGAAATGTTTTTTGTTTTTTAATTTTACAATTTTTAAATTTATGTAATCTTAACTAAATTGTGTTTTCTCTGGACAAAAAGCTAAAAAAATTTATCTACAACAAGCCATATTTGTATAGTTGTAACTAATGACTTCTCAATTCTGTGAATATATTATAATCTTATTGCAATGAATCTTATTTTATTTATAAAACAATTTAATTTGAAAGATCAAAACTTCATAATTAGCTTACTATTTATTTGCTTTTTAGAGCATAATTAGCCATTTCACTATTTATACTTTACAATTATTTCAACAGTACATTGAGAATAGAAACAAATCATCTTTAAATATAAATAATTATAAACCATTATTTAGTAGACCTTTTTTTCAAAAGTTTTACAATTAAATGAAAAACGTATTGGAAGTATAAGATTGATTGAAGAATCACCTTAATCAGTGTAACGTGTACATAAATAAATCAGCTTCATTATACCTTATAAACTTGTAGCCTATTTAGTCAAAATCGAGCAATGCTCCAAAAATAAGTGAACATGATTTGTAGATAATTTTAGAAGATTATAGAAACTAAGTCAAAGTATTACAATATAATAATTTTCATATTTAAAAATGAAATTACTTTAAACATATAATAAGGCAATTTTAATTTCCTATTTTTAATTGTATATAAATATTTTTTAAATTTATTCAATACTATTATAGATTAGATTGTAAAAGATATTTTTTAAATTTTAATATTCTCAGTAAATTATCGAAAAAATGTATTTGAATTAATTGCTTATGAAAATATTATATTATAATATTTCAATTAACTGAATTTTGATCCAATACAATAATACAAGAGACCTACCAGACCTTATCTTTCATTTCAAATGATTTGAAAGATAAATAATTGATATTAAAACTATATTATTATTATTAACTATAAATTCTTAGAAATATATGAATGGCATATGAATTGGAATGTAATATATAATATGATATGGAATATATTTTATGAATTTATGAACAAATATAGTAAAAATAGTAGCAATCATGAAATACTCCTAAACATAGTATTATTTTTAAATAATTTACAAAACAGTATAATTAAAACAGTATTTTTTACAGATCAACATGTCTTCCCGCAAAACTGCAGGTCGCCGAGCTACAACGAAGAAGCGTGCTCAACGAGCAACTTCAAATGTCTTTGCTATGTTTGATCAAGCACAAATTGCAGAATTCAAAGAAGCATTTAACATGATCGATCAAAATCATGATGGTTTCATTGACAAAGAAGATTTGTATGACATGCTTGCATCTTTAGGTAGCCACATGCATTTAATTCCATTTATATTATTATATATTTGAAGTAAATATTATATACTTAACTTTATAAAAAAAAATATACTTATTTATAGGAAAAAGTCCAACTGATGAATATTTAGATAAAATGATGTTACAAGCACCAGGTCCCATTAATTTTACCATGTTTTTGACTCTCTTTGGTGAAAAACTTCAAGGCACTGATCCGGAAGACGTTATAAAAAATGCATTTGGATGTTTTGATGAAGAAAACACGGGACACATTAACGAAGAACGCTTGCGCGAATTATTAACTACTATGGGAGATCGGTAAATTTAATTTTTAAACAACTTTAATTAATAATTCAAATTTCAGCCATGAAATTAATTGAAAAATTTTTAACAGTTTCACTGACGACGAAGTCGATGAAATGTATCGAGAAGCACCAATTAAAGGATCAATGTTTGATTATTTGGAATTCACAAGGATCCTGAAACACGGTGCCAAAGAGAAGGATGATCAATGAGATAACGAGAAAATCAAAAAGATGATGAGTGGGACATCAATCAGTGAAGAGAATGATCAAGGAGACATCAATAATAGCTGAAAGAGAATAACTGATTTCAGATAAAACATACCCTTTTAACAAAATCTCCTTTAAACTGCCATGTCTGTAATTATAATATTCACGGCACTGTCTTTGAATACAAATTACAAAAAATTCAATTACATACGTTTATATATTAAAATTACAGGTCTTTTGATAAATTTTTTCATACTTTAACGTTATAAGTATAAATAAAGGAAATTTATATTATATCTATCAAATATTATTAGATAAATTGTAAATTCATTATACATAATGAATCTTTGGTCTAGCAATAAAATTGACTTCAACATTATTAATCTGATAATTTACAATGCATTTTGCAACTTGTAACTGCAATGCCTTTAGTTATGCAATTTGATACTTGCATTTAGCTAAAATAGAAGTTAACAAATTTGGCTTTATAGTTGATACTATTTATACATTATTTTTTAATACTATTACACCTGTATACTTAAATTAAAACAAATAAAAAATGTTATTTTAATTCTGTGTTTGAATTTTGACTTCATTATTACAAACAAAGTTCTCTTTGTAAATGATGCAGAATTATAGATTCGATTTGAAAATAAGTGAAACATTATTGTACAAAACTTGTTATATTTATATAACAATAAATCTCTCGAATATATACACACAAACAAATGCATAATTATATAAATATGTTAGTTATTTAGTGGGACTCTTAGACTTTCCCCAATCTTCAGAAACATATTTAAGGAAATCAGTTAGATTTTTGAATTCTGTTCTACTTTGAGGGGGGTCATTCTTTGGTATCCTTGGTAATATATTGCCCATTTTATTACGAAAATCGCGCAACGACGATGCACCAGATAATTTCCATATTCCATAAAATAATATACTACAACCTGCACAGGCATAAAGTGTACCCCATCCTAAAGCTCTTATTGCCAATTGGCCTCCAGTTTCTGCTATTCCTTTAGTGCCTACTAATCCTTCATTAAATGATTTGGGATCCTGTTTTCTGACTGCTGCTAATGTACTACCAAATCCTACTAAAACTGAAACTCCTGTTACGCCACTAATAAATGCAATAGCTGAAACAAGACATTTCCATCAATGTTGACATTATTGTACACATTTACAGATTTCAATTAATACAAATATTTTTTTAATATTTTGTAATAATAATGATAACTAATATATAATATATATTATAATATAATGTAATAATAATAACTTTTGTTTATAATTTTGCTAGGTATTACAAAAATAAAAAAAAATCTAAATAAACCACAATGATATAAATTTAATATTCTAAATTCTTGATAGATTTACCTTAATTATCTTATAAATTAACTAAATTACAAAATTGTGTATTTAATAATATTAAGGTTAAAAATAAAAATTCCATTGCAATTAAAAAAAAATAAACAAATAAACTTACCTTTAATTTTCTCTTTCCTTTTTGTTTGATCATCAACGAGCCTTGATAAACTCCTCGTAGCCTCCGTTGACAAATCATTTGTTTCAGACAAAATATTTGTCTCAGAGTTCATTCTTGCCTGTATTTAATAAAAAATAAACTATAAGTTATTAGATGTCGCCACCGGATGAACGCTCAAATTACACCATATACAAAATAAGATCAATTACACATTCTTTGACATTTGTATTATATATTTTTAAAAGTTTGTAACTTTTTTTTAAATTATATACTCACTAATATTTATGAATTGTTAAATTTCAAAGAAAATAAAATATCCATTAACCTAACATTATCTACGTCTGTGTAACTTTGTTATTGGCATAAAACTATAAATTGAACTCGATTCGGTATAACAATTAATCATACTGTTTGAGCAAACGTAAAATTAACAAATTTTATCAAATACACAATTATACTACTTAATTAAATGTCACAGTTTTCTGATTTCAACTTTGAAAGTTAAATAATTACCAACGCTTAACTTGATCTTAAATAGGTTATCTTCGTTTCAGGTATACGTAAAAGGAAGATGGAGTTAGATGATAGTTTCGGAACACGCGTTAACCATATAACGTGAGCTCGACTGCATACACGCGGCACATTCTTGGGTGCTGTCTTATTGCTCGTAAGTGCTGTGACATTTTTTAACAATGAATTTGTAAAATATGATATATTTCTAACAATTACATTTGGTGTAGGTTGACTTTTTACGGCGAGCAGTTTGGCTATCCAAAAAAATGGCACCTTACGGGCAAAGGCCGGATAATGCCTTGAAGCGGGCTAATGGTGAGTGTTGATGGACGTTGCATGACTTACGTATATAAAATGTTTAACATGATCCTTTTCTTATGCCAGCATCCTATTTTCACTTCATATGAAAAGGCGTCCGTTTCAAACCGAACCATCTTTTCTTTTAAAATAAGCAATATTTTTTTAATGCATTTTAGTTTTCTGGTTTATAAATATAAAAATATGTATGACAATCTTGTGACTTATATATTTTTAAATTGTACATTAATATATTAATCACGCTGGAATGTAGAAATGTTCCTATCACTTTTGTAAATTGTTTTATCGGAGCAAAAATGTAATGCTATGATGAAAATTAAGATGCAGCATTTCTGTTGAGATAAAAATAATGCAGCAGATAAGGTAGAACAGTGACTGCAGGGGTTACTTTAATATTTGCTATTTCTTTTTAATGCATTGATTGACCGTTACACATATCTCTACTGATAGATTTCTTTTAAAATTTTTAAGTTACAGCCACACCCTGTACAAAAATAATATATTGCTGTAATAAGGTCATTTTTATTGTATTTTATTTACAACATATGGGAATATAAATAAATCACTGAATTATTCAAATCATGTGAACATAAGATATTACTTATAATGTTATCTATAATTTGTTATATAATTATTTTATCCGCAGTTTTCTATAGTAAATGATAGTGTATTAAGTAACAAAGACAAAAGTTGACAACAATTTTTAATATACTTAAAAAATATAAAGTCTTGGAGTGATAATAATATTTTGTTATAATTTTTCCATAATATTGTTAAACAACAGTACTTTTTACATACATGATACAAAATATATGATATTCAATTTATTTGTTCATGAATAAAATTTAAAAATGCTATTTAAGAATGTTTTTGTTACAGTCTAACAACATACAGTACAGTATAACTACATTAAATTTATTACAATTGAAAGAAATTTGTCTTATTTATTATGTGTCATAGTAATTATATGCAAATACAATTTATATAAAAAAAACTATCTATATGTCAAACACTTTTTTATATTTACATCAATCATAAAAACATGAGTATAATACAAAATTGTATATTATTTCAGAGTTCATTGAACTTGGAAAGCCTGCACGAGCTTTAGATCCTCTTCAAGAAGTATTCCGCAACAAAAAATGGACTTACAGTTGGTCAGAATCGGTTCTCGAACCGATAATGTTCAAATATCTCGAGTTATGTGTGGAGCTAAAAAAATCACACATAGCAAAAGAAGGTCTGTTTCAATATCGCAACATGTTTCAATCCGTCAATGTCGGCAGCTTAGAAAATGTGATTCGGGGATATCTGCGCATGGCAGAAGAAAAGACCAAAGCAGCTCGCAAACAAAGCCACCAAGCTGTTTTAGACATCGACGACCTGGATGATCTTGCCACGCCTGAGAGTGTAATGCTCTCTATGGTAAGTGGCGAGGATGCACAAGATCGCAGTGATCGTACTATTTTAGCTCCTTGGGTCAAATTCCTTTGGGAATCTTATTGCCAATGCTTGGATCTGTTGCGAACCAACGCACACGTAGAAACACTTTATCATGACATTGCACGCATGACCTTCAACTTTTGCCTTGAATACAATCGAAAAACTGAATTCCGAAAATTGAGCGAGAAACTGCGCAAGCATTTGGAAGACATTTGCAAACTACCACAATCAGTATCTAATGTTTCCATTGACAAAGCCGAAACCCAGCAATTAAATCTTGAAACACGTTTAATCCAACTGGAGTCTGCCATTCAAATGGAACTCTGGATTGAGGCTTATAAAGCTATTGAAGATATTCATGGCCTGATGAACTTGTCTGGCAAATCATCTGTGCCTAAGACCATGGCCAACTACTACCTTAAATTAGCCATGGTCTTTTGGAAGACCAACAAACATCTGTTTCACTCTGCTGCATTACTCAAGCTTTTACAATTGTCGCGCGATATGAAGAAGAATATGTCTTCAGAAGAACTTCAACGCATGGCTAATCGCGTACTGTTGGCTACATTATCAATTCCCTTGCACTCGGCACACCCACAATATGATCATTTTATCCAGACAGACAAAAGTCCACAAGAAATGGACCAAAAACTTGCAATCTTGCTAGGTTTATCCCAGCCTCCATCTCGTCAGTCGTTACTCAAAGATATCGTGCGTCTAAATGTACTGAATCTTGCATCGCCTCAGCTGCAGGACTTACACTCTTGGCTCGAAGTTGAATTCCATCCACTGGAACTTTGCTCGCGTGTCGATTCAGTAATCAAGACTATGCAGGCAGACGAATCAAACCCCTTGTTACAATATATCCCTGCTCTGCAAGACGTAACTTTAGTACGTCTAGTACATCAGGTGTCGCAGGTTTACCAAACAATTGAATTCACCAGACTGATCCAACTTTGTACATTCACCACTCTGCCGCACTTAATTCGTTTACTACTCAACTACTTACGGTACAGTGATATGCAGATTCGTATTGACTATGTTAAGTCTCGATTATGCTTTGGTGTAGATTTGTCAGAACCTCAGCGCGATGAACACGCCAATGGTCCAGTACTTCAGGCCATGCCGTCTGAACAAATTCGCTGTCAATTGGTAAATATGGCAAGCGTGTTACATCGTGCAATTAACGTTATTAACCCTCAGAAGAAACGTCAAGAGCGTGAAAAATTGCGCACTGCCATGATCAATCACTATCACAAAACTAAACGCAACGAACACAGCATGATACTCGAGCGGCATAGCATTATTGAAAAACGCAAGGAATACATAGAACGTATTAACACTGTGCGTGAGGAAGAAGAAATGCGCCGTCAAGAGGAACAACAACGGCTGCTGATGTTAGCTGAACAAAAACGCCTTGAACAAGAGCGAGAAGAACGTGAACGTAAGCGTCAACAGACAGAAATAAAGATGATTAAAGACCGTCATCTCAAGGAAAAAATGCAACAAATTTCACAAACCAGTCATGGTCAAAAAGTACTAAAGAAATTGGACGAAGATGAAATCAAGAACCTTGATGCAGAACAGATTGCTGCCAGGGAGCTTGAGGAGTTGCAGAAAGAAAGGCGCGAATTGCAGCAGAAGCTCAAGACTCAAGAAAAGAAGGTTGATTATTTGGAACGAGCTAAGAGGCTTGAGGAAATTCCATTATTGGAGAAAGCATTGGAGGAAAAGCAAGAACAAGCGAAGTTGTTATGGGAACAGCAAGAAGCAGAGAGAATCCAGGCAGCTGTAGAGGAGCGTCAACAAGCTGTGGCGACACGAGAGCGTCTTGCTAGGATGAAAGCTGACAGAGATGCATTCTTAGCAGAAATTTTAGCTGAGAGGAAAAGTATTTATCAAGGCAAACTTAATGAATTTGAAAAGATGCTTAATGAGGAGCGGGCTAAAAGATTGGAACAAAGAAAACAAGAGCGAAAGGAGGAAAGGAAAAAGGAGTGGGAAAAGAAGAAGGCTGAAGCTGCAGAAAGAAAGAGACAGGAGGAACTGAGGAAGCAGCAGGAAGAAGAGAGGAAGAGATTAGAAGAAGAGCATGCAAAGAAGGCAGAAGAGGAGCGCAAGCGTCGTGAAGAGGAGGCTGAGCGACTGGCGAAACTCCAGAAACAGGCCGAAATCAAACGCGCTAGGGAAGCTGAAATTGAGCGTAAATTAGAAGAGGATAATAAGAAGCGCCAGCAAGAACCGTTATCATGGCGCTTTAATAGGAAAGAATCTTCAGATACATATTCATCACATAAATCTAACGGTGAGCATTTGATACAATTTTTTAAAAGACAAATAAATACCCCGTTATCGAGTAAGATACTTATATTTATAATGTCTGTGTCATGAAAAGTATTATAATCGCTGTGAATGAATGGTATTGATTATATTATCAGTTATAATTCTATAACTAATGCTTATTTTTGTTTTACCATCTTTTTGATTGGATGAAAAGATTCCTCACAATTTTGGAGAAAGAGCGGTGCTGGTGGTACTGGAACAGTTCCACCAACTGAAGATTCTAAAAGTGATGAAAAACGATCTGTGTGGTATGTACTAAATAGTAATTTTTACTTTGGTGGCTGTACAAACTGAGAGAAGGATAATAAAAAAATATTAACTTTATATTTTGTCACATCGTAGGAAACGTAAAGAATATGATGATGGTGGTTCAGAAAGATGGAGTCGTAAAGATGATTCACGAGATGAACGTCCTAGAAGAGATTACCGCGGATTTGTAAGTTTATATAATTTATATACATAAAACAAAACATTAATATTTAACTGTATTTAACTATTATAAAATTATTTCAGTTCCAGGAGAATACAGAACGACGTTACGATCGTGATGATCGTGATAAGAAACCTCAGATTTCTAATTGGCGTCAAGAAAAAGAAACACCGAAGGATAGTTCCACTGACCGGTAAAAATTTATATAAATACTATGTAATTTGTATGTATTGTTAACAAATGTAGAAAAAGACAAACGTATAATATTCTCCGGTCTTAAATACACAAATGTAAAAGCATCTTTATGTGTAACTGAATAATACGAGCGCAAATCAAGTTTTCTACATTAATATAAAATTAACATTAGTATTTAATAACGTATGACAGCAATTAGACCAAATTAGACTGCCATATCTAATAATGCTAAAACAATAATGTATTTAAACTTTGTATTAGTAAAATGATGTAATGTTTAATCTTAATAAAGATTCAATACAAAAGTAACTTACCTAAAAACAAAAAAATTATTTGTTTTAGGAATAATGATCGTGACGATGACAAAATGCCAAGACGCGAACCAAAGAAAGAACCTCGTCCAGCGGAAGAAGAAGATGGCGGCTGGTCGAAAGTTGGAAAGCGTTAAATGGTTGAAAAACATTTGTTGAACAATTTTGCGTCATTTTTAAATTTTTAATTCATCTAGTTAAATTGTTCACTTTTACTCAACATTAAGATGTTGTATAACACTTAATAAGAATAATTTTGATAAATTTTAATTGGTAAACAATTGTATTTATAAATCAGAAATTTGTAAACGTTTATGCAGGGTGTGAACGTGAATAGCAAAGATCGTCGCGAAATCAATTCTTATTATGCATCGATAAGCTCATTGTCAATAAAATGTATGGGAAACTGGATACTTGACTATATAGAAAACTGTAAAAACAATCTTTTTGCTTTCTAAATAATATTGTCATAATGAAAATCACAATTTATTGTTGCTCATTTTAATTAAATACCATACTTTTTGTAAGCTATAAACATGCATTGTTGACTAATTATTATAACAATATAAATATAAAGAAAAGAACCTTGATAATTTTACATTAAATTTACTTATTTTTTATAATGTATGAACGCGAATCAAACAACACAATAATATAATTAAGAATTTCTATTTTATTTTTACGTATATAATTATTTATAATTATTTTACACTTAAAAATAATGAGAGATCATCATATGATACACATTTTTGGTACAGGTCAATGACCAATGATTTTTTTTTTTTTGGAGTTTGGTAGACAAAAAACATCAAAACTATAGCAAGACCATATATTTACATAGAAAAATAACTTGACATGAAGTAAAAAACAAATTGATTTTAATACACCGAAACAAATGTCTGCGAGTATTTTCTTTACTTTCCAAGAAGGATTTTCCTGGTAGCGCCGATGCTCTGGCCAGACTGAGTGGCGCCTTTATTGGAACCAGCTTGCAGTCCAATCACGGATTCTCCGGCTCTCAACTGTTCTTCTGAAAATTCGCGCTTGCACTCATCGGCTGGTTTCGGTCCCAAATATGGTCCTTTCCATTCTGGGTGTCTGTAGGTCTGCAAAAGTGGCATATAATTAGAGACATTTTTTATTTTCTTGGCAGCGTTCCACTGAGTTTTATATCGTTTACTCGCGATGCTAAAAGTGATATGCAATATTCGTCAGAACGTGACTCGGATAAAGATGACAGTTTTCCAACTGTTTCTATGTTCTGAAATATAGAAGTGCGTAGAGGCGGGATTGTGAAATAGACTCATTAAGACTCACTTGATGACTCACTTGATGAGTCTATTTCGTGAATTTAGATATTTTTGAGAAGCCAATCGGCAAACTGGCCGCGTCATTTCTTAAATTTATTTGTTGCTTGCGTAAAAGATGTGTTTTGAAGTAATGTTCATTTAGGTGTTGATTGAGATGTGAGATTTGGAAGAAACTCTGAAGACATCATTATCAATATTTAATTTCATTCAAACAAATGTTTCTTTTACTTGCTATAATTTTCATTACAAAGTTATAAGTTGATACTAAAATTTCATTAATCAATTTAAATAAATTTATGATAAAACCAACAATATATCTTTGTTTCCATCTTAATAAGATTTTGTTTCTTTTGACTATTTGTTAAACTCATACTTTTTAATAATGCGATTTCACAAATATTTTCTATTTTTACTTCATGCACAATAAGCACTTTTTAGTGACCATGACTCAAAATTGCAAAGTGGAGTTATTTTAATATTCATAATTTTCGTAACAAGAGTGGTCCAAAAGAGATTAAAATCCTACCTCACGTCCAAGAGCGAAGAGGGTTGTGGTAACTTGCGCGATGTCTTTCTTTTCGTATAGATCCACTGTTTGGAATACATCAACATCCGGTACGCCATAGTCCTTCAAAGCTTTTTGGAATCTGTGAATTGATTATAAAGTGGGATAATTTTAGCTACGTTCGTTACATCAGATACTGTTTTAACAGCCGTTCGATTGAGCATAATATTTAATCATGGTTCCGTTGAACAAACAAAGCAAAATTAGATTCAGAAAATAACGGAGAAATTTTCATTTTGCCGCGTTTTGAATAATGTATAAATCTAAAGAAGTATTATACTTAATTTTACTTTTGTCTTTTTTTGTCCTTTCTTCAAACATATGTTTAATTTTTAGAGATATTTAATGATTCATTCCCATAAACTTTCCAAGAAATGTTAAATTACATTACTTTTCTAAACTGAACACACAAATTTGCAGTTTTGTCTTGTAAAAGTTATTGTGATTGTTTGAAACTTTAAATGAATTTTTGTTTTTGGTTTGTTTTTTTGTTTTTTTGTTTTTGTATAATGATATTGATTGAGATTAAGATTACTTACAAGTTGATGTTTTCCATCATTTTGAATTGTCCTCCAGAAGTGTTAATCTTAGGAACGGATCCAGGAGAAATTTTATTCATCAGATGGCACAAGACTTGTCCATCGCGGATCACTTCTTCGAAAGGCTCACCCTTTGGGAACTTCTTTCCCAAAATGCTCTCAATCCATTCCTGAGCTTCTCTTTCCTGTTCAGGATCGCGCTTGCCAGCAAGCTGAAAGATCAGATTCGACAAAATTTATAAGCGTGCGCTAAATTTTGAAATATACATCCTACTATCATCATAAATTTATCTTACAAAAAATAAAAATAACTTATGTTTCATCGAAAAATTCAAGTTTCAAACTTTTTTCTTTTAACACTCTTAAAATCACACGTCCCATTTTAAGACATTTTGATTTTGATATTCATAAATGTTCCATGACAAAACAAAAAACATTTTGCAATATAACAATATATATTTCGTTTATAATTTGTCTCTGGATGAATCACAAGAAAAACACTTGTTTTCGCAATAAAAGCAAAAATTAATTTCTTTTTCCAAGAAAAAAAAAAAGAAATGAAACACCAAAATGCCACCGGGAACTCTTCACTTGAGAAAATTTAATAAAAGGAGAAAAGAAGAGAGAAAAAAAGTAGAATGAATTTGTTTCAACACGTTCGCGTCACGTAACACTAAAACACTGTGGCACTAAGAGCGCGCTCATTCGCAGGACCATTCGGGCTTGTGTACCTTGGCGCGGACTTGACGTTCGAGGGCCATACTTCTGCGGAGTTGTTTGACGAGGACTGAAGTGCGGACGGTGTTCGCAAGCTGCTCTTATAGCCGAGGGCAATGCCGAAGCGGCCCACGCTGCCTCTTCGCCTCGCTCGGAGCTTTCCATGATTTTCGATTCTAATATTAGAAGACTTGTCCATTTGGTGATGAACGAAACGCGGATCCAAGGTTCCCCCGAATCCGAGATGCGGCAACCGTGTCTCGATTCATCAAGAAAAATTGGGTCAACATTTGCCCCGTGCGATTTATCAACCGAACACGATGGACTTGTATGCCAGCGAGCGCACGAGGTCCCACGGCTAATCCCGCGTCAATGGCTAAACGCGTTCGTCTAAACGACGAGGCGTTTCGTCGGGCTAATTTAGCGGCTGACTTTTGTCCGAGGGCAAGAGCAGCTCGGTGAAGCGCGCTTAAGAGTTTCCTTTTAAAAGTCGAGAAACTTGGGTGTCAGTGTCAGGTCGGCGGTGGTTATTTTTGAGACACTCGGAGGATGATAGGGGGGTTTTTTATCGTCTCTTCGAGTGATTTATGTTTTGAAATTTGAGACAGAGGGGTAATTTCAGTATTCATTTCGTGATTTCGGAAAACTCTTTAAGTTGTTTTACAACATTGAAGGAGATCTTAAAATGGGACCTTTCGCTCTTTTCGAAGACTGTTAAAATTTCAAATATTCTAGAGAATACTACGACATGTATATTATCTAATTTTTTTGTTATCAAATAGTTGATCAAATAACTAATGGAATTTAGGTATATTATTTAATATTTAGATTGGCGAAACATGGTTCTTAAGGGACAAACCAGTTTTAACGCGTTTTTTTACATTCTTCCAAGTTCGCAAGATCGCATTTCGCGCTTTTATTGTAGACAAATTTGATTCCGGTTAACTTTGTGCTAACAATTAATGCCTCTGAATCCAACTTCTGATTATCATTCTGGTACAAGCAACACAGTATTTCAGGCTCAAAAACCGAGCCTGAAGTAGTACCAAAATGCAACCGAAAATTTACAGTAATAACGTGAAATTTTACATAAACTTAGTCATTTGAGTTCAAATTAGCCTGATGAAAGAACGCAATTTCAGGCTCAAAATTTCTGTCTGAAATACCACAAAATTTTGAGCCTGAAACTTTGTGTTTTTGCGCAAAGGCTATTTTCGTCTTTTGTCAGGCTAATTTGTATTTGAATGACTGTAAATTTATGTGAAATTTCACGTTACCACTATGAAATCGCATTTGCATTTTCGTACTACTTCAGGCTCGATCGTTGAGCCTGAAACTCTGTATTCTTCGTTTTAAGGCATTAAACCTCCCTTGCACGCGCATTACAACTTTATAATATAAAAAATTTCTTCTTCTTTTTCACATCAAGTTTAGATGCCACAAAATTGACGCCTACCAAATGCATTGTTGAGTGCGAATGAACAGCAACGTGTTTGGCAATCATTTTGCTCGTCGCGTTTAATGCAACTGGAGCGTAGAAGAAGCGTGTCGGCGTCTCTTGCGGGGAAGTCGCTTCACACGTGGGATTGAATTGGAAAAAGCGTAAAATCTGGCGAGGGGGAGGGGGTGCGAAAAAAAGGACCAGCACCCGAAATAGTCATCGGACTGATGCACAATCGGCATATATGGGTCAGGTTATTATTGAGCGATCCAGTTCAGATAAAGCGCGGACCGTGGAATCATAGACGCGTATTTTGCGCAAACAGGTGCTAGATTTTGAAGGTTGCGCAAATAGTTGAACAACATTGTTGATGCGTGATTCAGCAGCTGCTGTTCTGCCAAGTTGCCGCTTTCTCTGTGTAAATAATATCGAGCTATTTATAATTTATGGCGAAGAAACGGCGTATTCTCTGCCATGGCATCGGCCGAGTTGCAGCAAACCGCGTCGATGACAATTCCGCGTTATTTTTATATAACCGCGCACGGCGTTTTAATAACGCCTCGCCTTTTGATTTCGCTTCAACGCGAGCGACCAGATGAACTTGTTATTATTTACAATTGCAGCCTTGGAGGTCCAAATAGAAGTGTCATTATTATTTTCATCTTCTTTCTTATCTTCCTCCCCCCCTCCCCCTCCGCGGCTGAAAGTTGGGTAGAAAAATAGGGTGCCGACGTGTTTTGTCATTGTTGAGTAAGTTATGGGAAAAGATAATTGGCCCGAAAATACGAGTACCATCGAAAGACAGTTCAAGTGACTATTTTTATGTATGATTTAAACTGGCTTTTGGGCCAATAAAAAACTGTTTGCATTCTTTGCGAATACGCAAAGTGGAGTCGTTTAAGAGGGATGATTCATTTCGGTGAAACTTAATTCTTTTATACACGCGATTTAAGTTGTTTTGTAAATAAAGCAGTTTTGATCAAGTTGATTCGATTTTCAATGAGTTTTGAATATAAAATACCGAATTTTCAATTAAAAAAATAATTTTTCTTATTTGTTGTATATAATTTATGATATAATTATAACTCTGATTATTTCTGAAGGATAACAGTATGTATAGACATATACAAGAAAAAAAAGAAAACCGAATTAAATTAAAAAACTGAACTAAAAATTAATTTTATTGTTAAAATAGGTTGATGCATGTAGTACAAGCCACTTTTAACTTACAACTTTATTGTGTAAAGTTATATACATAATTAAATTACATTTAGTAACATTTTGAATAAAGCTTATGTCTGCGCATAAGTGTTGTAGATAGATATAAAGAGTAATTACAATGATCCAATTACAAATAAAGCACTTTGACAATTCTTCATCGCCTATGTTAGTCGAACTTGTTTGAATTGTTGAATTTGAGAAAACGTGGGTTTGAAACATATCTATAACTTTCTGACAAAATGAGTTAAAAATGAAATTTAGAATCAATATAACACTCGATGTAAATACAAAAAGTGTCTTAAAGCGATCAATTTGATTGTCAGAAAATTATAGATGTTAAAATTATGTCAATAACCAGAAGCATAACGCAATACTGGATGAGGTGAATGAAAATAAATCAACTCCAAATTATAGTTGAAATCAAACGTAATAATTATATTTTACATAAAAGGAAAATGATTTATTGGTACAAACATAAAATATTCGTTATTAAAAATATTCTACAATTTAAACAATGAGGTCATCGTGTGAAGAAATAATAATTGACCATGTTCGCATTCATAAATTTAATTTTTAAACACAACAAAGACAATAAAATGTTGTGTCTAGCGGTATAATGTTTAACAAGGCAAATAGATATTAAGCATTCCATGTGCTATTCCTTATTTCATTATTTAATTAAATATGTGTTTGCACCCATATATGCTGATTGTAAGATGTCAAATTGATTCTGTTCTTTTATTTTTTTTGTCTTAGATCTTAGATATCCATTTGATTTTGTATTTATAGTTTTCCAAACATAGCAAAAACGATTGCATTTCTTACGAGCCTTAACGTACCGTCAATGCGCTAATTAATCAAGATGTTACATGTAGTCTTCAATTTTCGTTCATAATATTAATATTCATCATCATCTGGGGCAAGACCTTCACCTTCTAATTCTTCTGGTGGTGCGAACCCCTCCTAATAAAATAATAATAAAATAATAATTAATTACAAGATATTATTATCATTTGTTGTTGAGAAATTTGAAACGTAAATTTTTAAATGCCTGTTTCAGTTCATTCAACATTCATCAATAAAACATCTTTTAGTTTATTATATTATTACTTTAAATGTAAAATATTTTGTTCTTTTTATTTTAACAACAGCCATTTCAATTATTCAAATTTAAATTACAAAGAATTAATAATATTATTTAATTACATGGTAGTAATAAAATAGTTAGTTAATGTTTTACCTCTGTAGCGTATAAAACTTCTAAGATTTTCTGAACAATAGTAGGTTTCTCTTCATCGTCACATTCTTGGCACATCACTTCAATATCGCGTAACTTTCCAAAGTAAAAATCTCGCTCCTTCTCCAAATTGTCCACTGTCACTTTCAACTCCATTATCTAAAAAATACATTAAGTCCAAATTAAATGTCATCTTGTTATCAACAAAGTATTTTGTTATCTAATAGATTTAATAATTTATTGAATAAATCAATGCATAAATAAAATATATAAATAATAAATTAAATTAATTAATTCAACAAACTTGAGAACTGAGTTCTTCTATTCTTCCGTTATCTCCACGATGACCAAGTGGCGCGACTCTCGCCGCAGGACGAGCTGCTGGAGCTCTGCACGCTGAAATTCATCAAATAATTTATGAATTATAATAACTCAAGATTTAAATACATGGGATTTCAAAGCACCAAGATCTAAATGTTAAAACACAAAAACTACAGTTTTAAATACCATAATGTAATTATTACTTGAAATGATTATCAATAAAAATTATTCTATTTGTAACTACATATTAATAAATATGAATACACTTTATTAGATTCGAAATCCCATATTATCTCAAATTTTACTTGGCATAAAAACATCAGACGTTTTATTACAATTTTGTTTTATGGACAACTGTAAGGAGAAGAAAGTTTTGCATGCATGAGTTGTCAAAGTTACCAAAGTGAAAAATATAAATTCCATACAAAACAATCTAGGTAATAATGTAATTAATGGAAAGATTAAGGATTTAATTTTGATATACAAAAATTATCAAAATATAAAATAAAGTTTTTTTAAATAATTGTTTGTTTACATTTTTTACCTTGAACTTTGCTTTTCTCAAATTATAGAAAATATTTATGCAACGTTACAAAACAAACGTTTTCAATGCACATGCAGAAAATCACATCTATAATGCAATTATTTGTGAGATGGGAATATCAAAGCACTTGTGTTAGATTTGACAAAATAGTTGAAATTAGACTATTATTCAATACCACTTTTTTGTTTTTGTTCATTCTTCAATATTAATACTTATAAGACTGTATCAATAGTCATATCTCAACTTTTATAAAAGAGGATAGTGAAATAATATTCTTTAAAAGTCTGTGACATTAATACATAGAACTTGAAGTAAAATTAAATTACAAAATCTATTTTAAATATTTCCATTTTTAGAGTTTAAAGATATATCATGCTGAAATCTAAAAATCATTTAGCTTTGAATATTTGCAGTGGTCAGTTTTGCACACAAAAATTTAGGTCAGTCTTTATAACAAAGGCTATACAATTTTACTTCAGTGAGATGAAATTATTATTGCGTATAAAGGAATATTATGACAATTACAATTGTTTGATAATAACATCATTAAAATGACTTGGTCATATGTAGAATATGAATGCTGCCAACATTGCATTTTCTTGACCACTTAGAATAGTTGAACTTTCAACTTTTATGTCACCAAGAAAGAATTAAGACTAAAAATTAATAATTATGATGTTGTGTATTAATTGTTACATGTATTAAGGACTTCAGAAAATACGTAAGTTCTACTTGTATGATCAGTAACCAGTGTAAAACATAACCATTGTAAAAAATATTTAAAATAAAAATTTCTTTAATGCATGACAAAATAATTATATTCTTGTTGCATGTATTTGAAAAATTAATATAAAATGCAAGCTGTGATTTTTACATGAGTAGCTCATAAAATTCTAGAGATAAAAGTCACAGACTTTGCAGGAAATTTTTGCTATCCTTATCCCGCTATCCCGTATGCTATTATCAAAAATATCAATCAATAATACGTAAAATGGAGAAAATTTTTAGACAGAAAACTCAACAAAAAAGAAGTCATTCAACTGAAAAATTATACATTTTCATAGAAAGAAAATATATAATTTTTTGATTAATTGTACACAATGTCTCATAACTATAAGCCACTTTGAAAACGTGAAATTTACAAATTTATTTGGATTAAAGTAATATATTATTTTTAATATATATCCATTTAAAATGATAGTAAAGAAAAATTGAGTTACAAGTTTTATATTAATACATCTAATTTATATTCATCATAAAAAGTTATAATTTTCAGAGAGAAAAATGTATAACTGTTCACTATTTATCTCTTTCACTTGATTATAATATGAAATCGTTGCAAGATCACATTTATCATATATGAATTTAAGTTAAACCAATAGGTCATTTTTACAAATAGGGTATTTTTTAAAAATTCTGCAGTGGATTTATAATCATGAGATGCAGTGTTTTAGTCCCATCTTTAAACGATAAAATTAGTCTTCAACAAAATCATGATAAAACCATAATTACTATTAGACTTTGCCGGTGCATCGATAAGAGATGTTATTCCCACACCTATCAACAATGACAACATTAGTTATTTCAATTCAAAACTTTGATTATGACGAAAAAATGAAATCGTCATATGATGAATTTTAAAACTAAACAAAAAAATAACAAAATAACGGTAAAAAATAAAACATGTAAAAAAGAAAAAAATGAAAAAAATTACATCGTTCTGATGGTAAACGAATTAACGTATCCCTAGCGACTGTAAAAAAAAATGTTATATTATGTAAATCAATTAGTAAAAATTTTTCAATTAGTAAAAACTCGTCAAATAATGTCACTCATATTGGATTTGGAAAAAAAGAAAAACTTAATTGCAAAATTATAGAAATAAAAAGAAAAAAAGATACCAGGTCGGACAACATTTTTCGGGGCTGCGTCGCGCGATACGTTTCGCTTGACCATGCCGGTACCGCGTGGCGCATTACCACCGCCACCCATAGATTCTCCTGCGCGCATTGCAACAGCATCATAGGGTTCCGATCCTGAGTAGTTTGCATCAAAGAATTTCTTAAACCACTGCAGGAATTCAAAATTGTCCTGGAACCTGCCTTTCACCAGCTTATCAATTGGTACAATCTGAAAATGATAGGTGACAAACTTAAATAATAAAAACGAAAAAGGAAAAATGAACTCAACCTCGTCAATAATTAAATTAAACCTTTTCTTCTATATAAACAAGTAAATAACTGTCTCAATGTATAAATGTGCAGTGCCATGTTGATGGGAAAAATCATACATCGTGCAAATTTCTGCTAATCAAACGAGTTCTATAAGAACCACATAAAAATATGACAATTTCATGTAACTTACATTATCGAAATGAAAAAAATGAATTCCTTATTGTTTCTGGAAATCATTATAAATCAAATTCTCTACTTAGTTTTACATAAAATTGTTGATATTACAAATGGATCTAATGCAAGTGCAACGATGTGATGAATCAAACATGTACTAAAAATTGGCTGAAAATTTGACTGAACGCAAATAAAGGTAAATATAATTTGTATATCTTTGGTTGTGATGTGTTCAGAGTGGAGATGAGTGTACGAAGTACAATAAGTCTTTGGAGACAAGCGAGTCGCTGCGAGCAACGTCGATATAAAGTGCTGGAATGTAATAAAACGTCATGCAACTCGTGTGATAGACTGAACTTCTTGGTTAAGCAGATGTGATTATACCCTGCTGTGGACGGGGCATGGCATTGCGCTGCTGTATTTGCCGTTGTTGCGTTTGTGACTGTTTCTGAGTGGGAAGAGGCACCAATTGGGGATTAGACAAATTATGAGTCCCCTCGACGCCCGAACCTAACGGGATGCAGCCGCGTGCTTCGTACGCGTCGTATCCGCGACCGTCGTAATTCGCGTCAAAGAATTTCTTGAACCATTGCAAAAATTCGAAATTATCTTGAAATCGACCCTTCACGAGCTTGTCCACTGGTATCACCTGAACATCACACGCAACTATTTCTTTTGAATCAATGTCAGTTTCACATTTTACACACATATTTCATTCTACTAGACAATTGCTTTACTGCAATATCATTCTTGTTTTGCATTATGACTTCAATATATAATTTTGGTAGTAATATATTTTACAACTTGTATCATTATTAAATTTACTAATTTACTAATTTCAAGCACTTGAAAAAATTCATTCAACTTGTTTAACATTGTGATATTATTGTCTTAATGTTTGAAACTTTGTTTCTATTTTTTTGAATCAAACAATTGTGAAGAAAAGTTGTAAATATTATATAGAGCATTGTTACATATACATATGAATTAGTTAATTCAAATATAAAAATACTGTAATTTAAAACATCAAGTTGTACATTCTTCCATGTAATTGCAATGCACATAATTCATATAATTATTATCTCTGATACAATCTTCAAAAATTGAATATGTAATTGAGGTGAAATCATAATTTTAATGTTATAATGATTATAAATATTACATTGTAATTAATTTACCTTGTCTACATTCATTTTTTTGAATCCGCCTTGTAGTAATTTGAAATTTTGTATGTATTCATGCTCCAAATTGGTCTTGAATTTCACTCGTTTGAGAGGTACACTTCCTCGAAATAACATGTCCATAAATTGACAATAAGCTGCTCCCGTACATAATTCTTCAATTTTGGTGAATGATGATTGCAGGCAGTCATTGACCCATGCTAACATGTCATGACGACTGAGATTTTCAGTCGTGACGCTTGTCGCATATACGTTGACAGCCATAATTATCTAATTAAGTAAAAAAGCATAATTAATAAACGTGAATAAATAAAGAAACGTATACTTATAAAAAGGTATAAATCGATCTAGGAAGAAGAACCCCCATTTCTACATCAGTAATGGCTATTGTTGAAATTGAAAATGAGAGATTTTCATTGCCCATTCGGAAATGATTTTTTTTTTTTCAGCTAAAATTAACAAATATAATTAGAGTAACAATTGGATTGCAAATGCTGTTAATAAAAGTCAATTATATTTTGATTGAAGAAATTATATAATAAATGACTTGCTGATCTTACTACATCTTAATTGTATAATGCTATGAAGTGCTAGACAATTTCCCCCCCCCCCCTTTATATAAAACAAGATAAATAACAATATATTTTTCCTTTTTCTAAATGATTTCATCAGGAAATATAAATATATGTAGAGAAGTATCAAAATAAACATTACTTTTAAAGGATGTAAACAATAGAAATATGTGCTAAAGAGAAAAAGTAAGTTTCGTTTCAAAATAATTGTTTTCATCTTCGCAATGAAATATACTTATTAAATAATTACGCATGAAAACCACATTGAATTAATTCTCAAAATATGATTGTCCATTAATCAGTACAAAAACGAAATAACGACATTTAAACGAACTTGATCTTTAAATTCCATCATTCACTTTAGTCCAAAAAAAGGCCTTTATTTCATCACAAACAAAGAAAAAAATTAAACAATGAATAAAATAAAAAAGCAAATTGATATATTAAATTGATCAACTATCAAATTATCAGTGTCATTTACCGATAAACGTAAACTATATTTTCCCTACATAATATAAATCACAATTACTCACTACCACAAACTGAAATAATGAAGTATAATAGAAAAATCTATATCAACTGATCAACCGATTTACGACGAATTATTAACAATCCACAGAATGAAAGATGCAGGCACGTACACCTTGAGTTGTCCTATCGTGCCAGCAACAGGACGAGAGTCTAAAAATAAAATCCCGCTCGAAGAAATCAAGTGAGCACTATAACCTAAAAATGCGGCGCGATTTGAGGGCGAAATAAAGCCGAGGCGAGGCTTCTTTAGGGTTGCAATGACGATTTTATTTCGCGAGATCACGGTGGAGGATAGGATTTGACGATCGCGGCGCAGTCCATGCGTAAAATACAACAGTGCGGTCAGCTTCGAAAACGGTTCGCTCGAACAGCACGTTGTTAAAGAAAGCGGACTTACCTGGCAGGGGACGCTCAACCGTTCGTTTCGGTGCGTGCGGCAGAACGAATGACTGATCGCGTACTGGAAACGTTGGGCGGAAACGCGCTGGAATTTCGACGCGATGGCAAACGCGTGATCGAGGTGAAAAAACTGGCGTGCAGCCGTGAACCGCCTATGCCCTCCACTCCGTGAGTCAACTTCGGGTCACTTGACACGCTTCGAAACTTTTCGAACCCGTCATACGCGCGCGTTAATATTTATACCTATTGATCTGCCGTTCGCTTTACAATCGAGCGCAATTGCAATGATTTACATCACGATCATCGAAGGAGGGCTCGTTTTCGCTGCCAGTCGGCTATCAATCGCTCGTTAAATAAAGAGAGACGATCTCCGGCTAACGCGATGTTCTCGCGCCAACTTCGGTGCTTCAATTAAATCAAAACTGGAAGCGTCGTTCACGGTTCTTTTTAGGTCGTTTCGGTGTCGCAAGTGAAATTTCTAGTATGCGAGTAATCGGTTTGGAAAAAACGACGTCGAATAAAGAAAGTAAATGGAAAAAGCGTCTCGAACGGGTGACATCCGTTTTCAACTCGGCGAGCCGATCTGCTAACGGTTTTCCGATTCAAATTTTCGCGACCAATTACGGCGGCGAGCGCATTACAATTCCGAATAACGTTACTCGGGGATTTCCGATTAATCGACCGAGCGTTTACGGGACACTTTGATTTTCAGCGAAACGAAATAATAATAATAACAATAATAATAATAATAATAATAATAATAATAATAATAATAATAATAATAATGATAATAATAATAATGATAATGATAATGACAGCATAAATAGAAATAAAAACAACAGTAAAAACAGTAATAATAACAATAATAATTTTGTCAAATCAGCAAAATTTTGCACTTCCGAGAAAAAAATTGCATTTCTAAAAGAATAACATTTTCTGCTAATCTTTTCTTTGGTCTAATATTCGCACCTTATAATCCACCTTTATGGAAAAGCGGGAATTCGTGCGTTCTATTTTTAGTTTTAAAAATATCAAGAAAACATTCGCGAAGAAACAATTTAAATTTTGTTCCCGCTTTTAATGTATGGTTTTAATTCCGTTCCCTGGTTTGTTGCTGTTGTTGTTGTTTACAAACCAAAGTATCATATTTCAAGCTTTGTTTCTATGTAGGATTGTGAAAAGACAACGACCTCGAATAAGCTGACGTAAGCGTTATTTGAACGCGAAACAATTGACAGACAGAAATCATGCAAAATTAACAGTTTTACAAAATTATTGCGTTCAAACAAAACAAAATTTTCAAGTGCATAAAAACATTGGAAATCTCGAATTATTCCGGAACATCCCTTCGATTTTTTCTGCACTTCATCATGTGTGATCATTATAGGTAAAGAACTTGATTTCACTGGCAAAAGTCAATAGCAAACTTGTCAACCGCGTATAGTTTATGCTTTTCATTTGTGTTTAATAGTGTCGAATAATTGTAATTCTAGTTTCTCTACTTTCAGAAAACTTGAAGCGCAAAAGGGATATCGCAATCAAGTGACTTGCAAATGCGAAAAGTGCGGCAATAAAATATGCTTTAAATATTAAAATTATTGAATCCATTCGTTCGTCTTAACGTATCAATTTTTTCAGAGGGGTAGACCACGTGAAGAGGATTGATAAACAAAAAAACAGTGGTGTTCATGTAAAAAAGTCAAAAACTGATGGAGGAAATGGCGGATGCTGCAGTTCAAAGTAAATTTTCAACTTAATTTTCTGTATTGCTTTCACGCGTGGCGAACGAAAAAATATTCCTTTTCTTATCATTTTCAGTTGCAATTGAGATTGTAATTTTTAATTGAACTTTTTTTAAGTAAACCTTTGTTTTATTTATACCGTTTTTATGAATAAATAACGAATTTTTATATTTTCTTGAATTTCACCGCTTTAAAATTTACAAATAATATTGCAATAAACTTTTTTTGTAGCTAATTTAGCGTGTATTTACATAAATTTATAATTATATGAATTTGAAAATACTTTGAAATGTATGCTTTAGAGCGAAAGAGACGTATGGTGGATGCTGCCAATCTCCATGTTGCAAAGGAATGAAAAAAGTAGATAAATAAAAAAAAAACAAGTCTACCCCATTTACACAAACTGAAACCACTTAACAATTCCTCCATTTCACAAAAGATACCTGAAGTTGTAATATTACAATAAATAAAAATCTAATTTAGAATGTAAAAAAATGAAAAGTAATAAAACAACGTTTAAAAGTAACTTGTTCTAATTTATTAAATAATTTTAAGTATAAAAACTCTAATGATACTACATTGAATAAAAATTGCTAATAAGTTATATAAATTTAATATCGATTCTAATTATTAATTATTAATTACAAAATATACCTTAGATTAAAAGTAAATATAAAAGAAAGGAAATGATGAAATAATAAATTTTAATAAATAAATCAACTTGTAAGAATTTTCGTTTTATAAAAAAAAAAAAAGCGTTTGTCACTGTTTCATATGAGTTAAAAAGTATCAGTTATAGTGAAGAGAGGTCAGATTAAAAACCCATTTTCAATTAAAAAAACTTGGCTTACATATTAAAACTGAGTCTTGAACCGGCATTCGGAATTTCAAATTGTCAAAACGAAGTAAGAAGGTGTCGCCACCTAGGCGAGTTGCTCATAGAAACGCAACTTCAAACAGGGCCAAATCATTGAGAGGCAAAAAGCACGCCTTTGTAAAGCATAGTTTTTCCGCAGTCGGACCGGTGAACGTCGCGGCTTTTGGTTCGCTCATTGTTCTTGCCACAATCCGACTTTTGAGCAATTCGGCAGCTAACATTCACAAGAAAGGTACGTGAATTACGATCAATTTGTCACAAGTCTAATGTTCCTTCGACATGCGAGCACGCGTTCGTTCTTTCAAAACCTCGGCACAATCGTCAAGGCCTTCCATCAGAGATTTCGTTATTCTAATTAAATCGTGTCCATGTGCTAGCACATGTTTGCTTTTGAAATTCGACGCTCAAAACTGGCCCCGCGCTGTCCTTGTATTGATCAAACTCTGGACTTTGAGCTTCCGATTGACGACGAATTTTGCGCGCCGCGTTTCATACTTGATTTGCTTTTCATTTTGAACAAAAAAAAAAAAAAAAAAAAAAAAAAAAAAAAAAAAAAAAAAAAAAAAAAAAGAAACAAACACATATAAAAAAAAAAGAAGCCCCACACGAAAACAAGGTGATAAAGCAAGAGGAGGAAGAGGCAAAAGACAGCAAGGAAAACACGAGAAACAACATCTGAAGAACTTAGAGATCTAACTAATGTACAAGCGCGACAGTATGAGAGACGCGACGGAGGAGAA
>JABFOV010000073.1:0-60055 GCA_022817685.1 Aradophagus sp. ZL-2020 | reverse complement strand
TGTGAAGATACGTAAAGCTGACACTTAATTTCTGAGTGATAGATTGGAGGGCGCATGAGTATGGATTAGAGTTGTGTGATGTGCTGGTTCGATTTTCGATCTTGCACTATTTTTTTGTTTTTGTTTTTTTATTTAATTTTTTTTAAGAGGAATTCTCCTTTTTTTTTTTTTTTTTTCAAGTTATGAGAGGGGGAAGGGTTACAAGTTTCCTTCTTTTAATTTTTTTCTTTTTTTCTTCCTCCATTCTTTTTTTCTTTTTGTATTTAATTTTTTTTAAGCTGAATTCGTCTTCACGACTCAAAAGTCCGTACCTTTTGAAGAAGAATGAACGGCCACTTCAAAATGTTCAAGTGGTTTAATTTTGATATGTCGCGAGCGAATATTGAGTCCGGGATGTTAACCGAGATAGAAAAGTAGCGAAAAAACTCTGGAGAATCAGTAAACAGGGAGATATTACTTTGGCTACCCATCCGGATAGAATATCAAGTGAACTGTGCTTTACTTGTTTTAGTTCAATTATACTTTCTATAATAAGATCAAATTTTTTTTCTGCAGAGGTGCATTTTATAATGTTAGGGTGACAAAATGGATGTGCACTGAGAGAAATAAAGTATTACTATTTAGAAAAATGTTACCAAAAAGTCACATCATATGCTGAGAAACGGGGTGCATTTGCAAATGATTAAAGAAAACCGAAACTCACGGTAAGAATTTTTCACATCACGGGATTAGAAATTATGATATTTATGAAAGTTAAAAATTTATAGCAATGTTGTTAATTTTTCACATCATTTTATTTCACAAAGTAATCTGTAATAAGTCAATTAATTCAACTGAATTCCATAGTTATTAATTTATGATTTTCCAAGTTAATTTAATTAAAATCTACCGTTTTTATATTTCAATGATAGAGACGGCGCATTTGTATACATTTATATATTATACATTGTTGTTCGCATATATTTTCGTGGAGAGAATTCGCAATCCTTATGTACTTGGGTACGAGCAAAAATAGTACTTGTGAGAAAAAAATGTTGATTCGAATTTGGCAGAAATTTTAAAGCAAATTTAACGTTATCAATATATAATATTGAATTTTATATTTTGAATTTTATATTTAAAATTATAATATAATTTGAAATACAAAATAATTTTTCAATTGTTATAATTTTGATTTAAATATTATTCTTTCAACTACTTTAATTCTATTGATTGGCAATATATACGAACACAGTGGAGACAAATTCGAAACATGTTGCACCAAAGTTACATCACTGATGTAAAAAAATGCAACTCTCTGTTTCAAGAGTATAAAATAATGGGGCGCCAAAAAATTTTCACCGCAGTGATAGTATTTCTTCTATACATTTCTTCAATTTTTAACTACAGTGCTGACATTTTCTTTAATGAATAATGTACCTTTTTGACATCGTTTAAATACATGATACGATGTAATATTTTAACATCAATTGTTCAGACTTTTAAGGGCAGTGTACATATTTATTGTACATTTGATATGAAATTGTTCTACAATTGAGCTATAAAATTAGTATTATTGAAGAATGCACCCCGTTTCTCAGCAGTGAGGTTAATTTTTAATTAAACATTTCTCTCAGTAGACTCATCTAGAAAAAGTAATTGATAGCTGGTCTGGCCAAAATCTGGATCCCGCGTGGAAAAAAATATTGCCCGCTGATTTGGCAATAATCTGGCAAGAGTCTGGATCGTAATCGCGAGCCAGACGTCTGCTAGACGCATGCCGTACGAAAGCCAGACTTCTGAAGTCTGGCAATAACATGGCATAAATCTGGCATGCGTTTGGCTCGCAATTACGATCCAGACTTTTGCCGGACCAACAGGCAATGACTTTTTCCGCGCGGAATTGTAATCGCGAGCCAGACGTATGTCACATTATTGCCAGACTTTAAAAATCTCGCATTGGTCGTGGCAGACGTCCGACTTACGATTACAATTTTCACTTTTGTCATATTAATTTCAAACCTGTTGACAATACTTTTTTCGCGCAGAAAAAAAATGAAAGATGTATTATTTATAATACACCTTAACACATTTTTATAAATATTACCTATGTGTTTTTACTATGTGTGTTTTTATATGTAAAATATTTATAAAAACGTTGAGCATCTAGTTATAAATATCAAATTCAGATAGATATTGCCCTAAATTTTAAACATGAACTTAAAAATATGATTTCAACGAACAGCACAGTAATTTTTTTAGCTATCAATTAGTCAATTATAAGACAATCTATTTAACATTGATGAAAAACAAAAATCAGTGAAGCGTAATCATCACTTATTGATTCGCAGAGTCATTATCAAGGAAAGGATATAGCTTTGTTTTGTCATTTTTGTTGTAATAATGTAATGACTGAAAATAATTGACCGTCGATATAACCACAAAAATCGAGTTCTCTTTTTTATACAGCTTACTTTATTAAACAAATCAGCGTTGTTGTATTTGTTCCAAACTTGTGTAAATTTTGAAAGACAATTACTTGCTGATTATTATTACAGGGTAATTAATCAAACACATTGACGAGAATATTAAAAGACGCCAACTAATTTTTTATAACAATATATACTTATTATTAATTCTACAATTAATTTTATTGATTCTCTAATTAAAAGGTATTTGTCTTAAAAAGCATACAATGTAATAAACGTTATTAACTTTGTTTACAAACTCATAATATTGATTGAAAAAATTTTTGCATGCAATTTACATAGCGCGAATTTTCTCTTGTTTGCATATTAATTATAAGAAAGTCGTCCTTTTTTCTTAGAAATTTATTATTACATTGACCCTCCGACCATCTTCATCAATTATTAATCACGCCGAGAGAAATTTATCGTTGTTAACAAAGAAAATGAAACGAAATACGAAAATTGATATACATTTCTTATTGTAATTCAATTTATAAAGCTTTGCTCTCGCAATAATATTATTAAAATAATACTAAAACGCGTGATCATCCTATTTCCTTTAATTAAGACAAGAACTAATTGAAACTCGTGATAGTCGAAATAGTATTTAATATGAGAATATTTAAAGCTCGGTTACATATTCACATGGATCATTCACAAGTTTGCTGAGAGAACTGTGTAAAATATATTATTATATTATAGACCTAATATTAAATGCAAATTAAAATAAAATAAAAGTAAAATATTTTGTGACTTATCTTTTTCGAGCGAAATTGCAAAGAATAGCAAAATATAATTAAAATAAATGTATTACTTTACTTTAAGTTTGGATTTTACGAATATCGTAATATTGTTAAAATTATTTGTTTTGTCCTTGCGCTTTACAGAAATATTGATATTTAACAATTATTAACGTTGAAAAGAAAATAATGTATTAATATTAAAATTTTCAAACTTCAGGATTTACTGCGTATTGAAAACTTCTGGCTTCATAGGACACGTACAAACATCAATCAACATAATTACACTTCAATGCTGAATCTTCATTACAGGAACTCATTTAACCTTCCATCATCTTATGTGTACCTGGATTAGAACGTTTATTCGCACTTGCTAAAGATTTTTTTCTTTTTTCAATAGAGGTTAATCAACTTTTTGAATTATCATTTGTAGCATAGCTGTCGCTATATTCACTACACGAATTCACTTTATTATGTGATTATCTCAACAATCCAATATAGTAATTAGAGCAATTATAGTTAGACCATCGAAAGTGCATTTTTATAAAACTATTACTTATTTAAATTTAAAAAAAAAAACTTTTTTCTTGGATTCAAGTTAAAAATACTTATAAACAAACAGTTTTGACATATCAAAATGTCATAATATTTCAAGTTTTTGAGAAATGTTTAACTCATTTAAATACATTGCTTGAATAATACTCGTCCTCTTTTCTGAAGTCTCATTTCTACACTAAACTTCAATTATATATTTTTAATGGCTGAATTCAATGATTAATTAGATTAAAACAGTACGTCATAAATCAATCATAAAATTATTAGATTAATTGAACTATCAACGTGACATCTTTATCTACGATTGATGTAAAAATTAATAATAATATAACATCAATAAGTCAATATTAATGTCGTACAAATAATGATTAAGTCTACTGAAAATTTATCGAGCTTTTCATACAAAATTCATTTACAAATTTAAAATTTGCATTATAATCGATTAATTTTGTTATGAAAATGTCAACAAGATGTTGAAAGTAATATTACATAATGTAGAAGGTGTGTTTTCTGCTATCGAACAACAGACTCCTGATAAATCATTAAATCATGATTATATAATATATTCATTCATGAAATCTGGTAAGGTTGTATTCAAAATACAGTCCATTGCATAAAAAATTACTTTTCACTTTCTCATATACATTGTGTACCGAACAAAACAAGCATCTATTGAAACATTACAAATAGATTACCAGTTTTTTTCAAATAATTGTACTTCTATTATAAAATTAAACACATATTGTGCTCACCGTTATTCATTGCAATACATTCCATTTTTCTCATACTTTAATTCATTATTGCGTGATTAAATACCGAATTAACGAGGAACGCGAATAACTTTCTTTATTCATGTGTCACACAAAAAACACTGCTTTTCTAGTCGTTATACTTCATAATGTTGTTACATTATTAGACATTTTCAAATATTTCATCAACTTAGAAACTTGTACAAACAATTCCATTTTTGAAAAACGTAACAAAAAGTATTAATTAGCATTTCAAAAAGTGAAAAACTTGTTTGTTTAATTTAACAAAATTATAACATATATAGTTTTATAATTTATACAGTCCGGGATATTTATAATGATAATTTACATATCTCGGTCAGAAAGCATAATATTGAAAAATTTCACAGAATAAAAGTTCAATCAACCAGTATTATCACCGTAAACGGGCCAAGCACCAAAAATGTCTTAAATTGAGACTTCTGGTATCTCAGACATAAAAAATCTCAAAACTTGCTTTTGTAGTGTACATATCAGAAGACAAACATCTTTACATTGATTCAATCTACCTAAAATCAACATCAATTAATTTATGTTTACAATTTTCTCAATCCTCTATGTTAACATCTAAATCTTATAAAAATTCAAGTAAAACTGCTATCTTTGCTCTATTATAACTTGGTCGTTAATTCTACTCTTTGAAGCCAAAAAACCTGATTTAAAGACTGATGTTATTTGTTTCTAACCTAAAACATCTGTTTAACTATGAGACGATTCACTTTACTTAAATGAGAATGACTGTAAATAAACCCAAGCTCATCACAGAAACCGACAGTTAAATTAAAATAACATTAAGTCAACTCTCAATTTTTGTATCGCATCAACTTAGCTTGTTTCCAGAGTGGATGACAAGTGATTGATAGTTAACGAAAATGAGTAATGAAAATCGGCGAAGAAAATTTGATGAACCGTGATACTGTTTGACGAACGAGCGTGTACAATGTGATATAATGTTGGTGAAATGCTGCGATTGGAGGCGGAATGTGGCTGAATGGAGACATTGGTTGCGGCTAGTGAAATACAATGCTCACCTGAGGTGCGAGGGTCGGGCAAACGAGCACCACAAGGGTGGCAGCCAGCGCCCCGGTAAATATAATGGAACTTGTTGTCATGACCGCACAAAGTTTGATGTCAAACTATACTGGTCCAGCGTCTATTCCGCGCAGCCTCCCATGGCGCACGCTAACGAAATTATGTCACAGAGAAAGTCTGCTTGCAGTACTGGCCGCCGTATATATCCCTTCTACCACGCCCCTGGCGTGTGCAAGCGTTAATTGCGTCCTGTAATAAGTCGGCATGCTGTTGTTCTATCTTCTTACTAATCGCGAATCACAGGATGAGAGTCAATTTGCATATGCAAATCAGCCGTTCCCCGGTATTGCAACATTTTCGACCTTTTCCATTATTTCGGCGTCCGAATTCGGCTTATTGTTCGTAATTCAATATTACCCTCCAACCGAAATTCCGTACGAGATCTGATCAATTTTAATTTCATTTGTTTTCTTTTCGCCGTGGCCATACGTGGTGGCACACGATGACGTTGTAATTTCGTTATTTCGTTTGTAACAGACATTCATAAAGATTCATTTTCATTCATTTTCCATATAATGAGATGACTTTGTCATCATTACGTGTCACAACTCACATAAGTGCGCAAGCAATTTAATGATGAATGTTTTGATGACGGTAGTTTTACTTATGAATTATAAAGAAATGGGAAAATTAGGTTTAAATTTTAAGTTTTAGTAATTGTTAATTACCACAGTTAAAAACGCACAGTTATGTCTTATCTTCAAAATGAATAAATAATTATTTATACTTGAAACCATTGATTATCTTTTTTTTTACAAAAGTTCTGCACTCATAAAAAATTCTTTCTTGAAAAATTACAAAGTTTTGCTGTTATTCACTTCAGTCAAAACGTTACCTTTACACTCAATAATTCTGCACGCAGAAAAATAAATTGGAAAAAGTGCTATAGTTTTAGCAGTCCGTCCTCACTCATGTTTTCATAATAGTACTATAGTTTCATAATAGTACTACATTTTTTCAATACATTACAAGAAAAAGTGCCATAGTTATAGCACTTATGCGAAAGGCTTTGCCACAATGGCAAAGCCTTTTTGGCACTATGGCACTTTTTCTTGTAATGTATTGAAAAAATATATATGTAACTATAGTACTATTATGAAAACATGGTTTAGTGAGGACGGACTGCTAAAACCGTAGCATTTTTTCCAATTTATTTTTTTCTGCGTGTGCGGAGATTACAGGAAAAAAACGGTATGAAAATTTTAGAAATACACGTATGATAATTTAAATATTGTAATCTTACAAAAAAGGAAATATTAAGAAGATATTAAAAGTTGATCCTTTTATTGCAGCTACACTTGTTTGTGAAAATTATTTAGTAATAATAAGTAATGTTTGTTTCTCCGTTTCTTGAACGTAGTTTGATTACGAGCAAACGATTTTATTAAATCAGACACAGTATGGTAGTATCTTCTGTTTACAATAAGCATCATTGCCATTCTGAACATATTTGTTCATAAATAGTCACACTGCATGTGAAATCTGAGCGGAATTCTGCTGGTACTCGCCATTCATCGTTTTCGGTGTATGAGTGAAATTATGTAATTACAATTGCGGTTAGCTAAATATTATGTTAAATAATATTCCATTTTGTGAGAATGCAATGATAACATTTGAATTGTATACCACTTGGGACTTTGGGCAGATAATTATGTTGTAAAAAATATTTGGTAACTTCGAATCATTATTCAAATTATTTTTTTGTGATCATGTATTTCGTTAATCTTATTGCACAAATGATGTTGCAAATAAAACCTTTAAGACTAAATTATCTACTATTGAATTAATGTTAAATATATTTTTTTTTGTTTTCGGTAACCAAAAATTATATATGTTAAAATTCTGTTTTAAACTGTATTTCTTGTACTGATTAATTATACGCCACCTATAATGCCACTTTTTATATTAGATAGATTTTTACAAATATATTTCACGAGATGTATTTAAAAAAAATTCATGCCAAAAAATATTGCGAGCTTAAACTGGCACATGAATTGTAATTTGAATTTTTTTTTTTTTTTTTTTTTGAGGATGATAACATTTAAAAAAAAATCCTTTTTCTTTTAATAAAATGATCACATCTTCCCCTTGTTTGAACAATCTGACGGTCATTGGTGTATATCACGAAGAGAAAATAAATGCATTGTAATTGAATGTATCGTTGATTCTCTACATTATCATGCGACGGTACTGAATCGACAGACAGCAAATAATTCTTGCTTATATAATAAACATAATGTGAACAAATAATAATAACTATCAAATGTGGTATTGTAAATAATCAATAGCTAAAACATTAAAAAGACAAGCTGCCTCAGTATGATGATCATTGTAAAGCAAGTATAAAATTTGAAAAATGTTTCATGTTAAAAACACTGAATATTTTTAAAATTAAAGTTTATTGAGATTTATTTTATTTCTCAGATGTTCATAATATCTTAAAACGAAAGACTTGCTTTTGTAATGATTATTTATCATTTTTAAAGAACAATAAACAAATGTTACGTCGACGTGTTTAACGAAGAGTGGCACGTTTTAAATAAGCTTATGGGAAAATACATGGCCTAATTTTGAAACGTGCCACTTTTCGTTAGACACGACGATATATTATTTCCTAGATTATCTTCTGCTGTTTAACACGAGAGTCGGTAAAATTTAACTTTATCACTTTGTTGAGTAAATAGTCACGTTTAATTTTTGTAGCACTTGCTTTCAATAACTTTTACGGATAAGATGAAATTTATTTTTTTTGTATAAAATCAAAACTACATATAACTAAAAATTATCTGTTTTCTTGTTTATTCATTTCGTTTATTGTATATACATAAAAAGTAGTAATACAAAATATGGCGATTACAATTGCTGCACTTATTATATACTTGTTTTAAATCCTAAAGAAATATTATTACGACATTCTAGCATTAACTCTCAACTGACCACGTAAATTTTAGCATCGTCTAAATTCAGCAGACCTGATTCAAGTTTTTACTACATTAACAACAAAACGAACGACGATCTTAAGATTGTTACTTGACAGTAGCATTAGATTATTTTAATTCGAACAATTTTTTTTTATTTGTATGTTGAGGTACCATTTACATGCAGCATACATATTCGTTTTTGTCCACGTAAATATTATTACTAATTTTATTAATATTGAAGTATATACTGACCGAAAAATAAATTTGAGGCATTGGTTAAGTCAAATGTTACTCTGATTAAACATGAACAATTATAAAGTAACTTTAATAATTATTTTTAATTGAGAGCACAATATAAATAGAATGCTCTTTTTGTAATAATCTCTTCATTTCTTCTACTTAGATATTATTTTTATTTTAAAATAATAAGAAAATTTCTTTCAAGTGAATTATTAGATGAAAAATCATTTCAAGAAGAGATTTCTTTCCACTATAAATAATCCGTTATGAAAGAAAAATTTGTTCATTAAGCTATATATAGCACTATGAAAAGACATAAATACTTTTAACTTATAAATAAGCAGTCGTGTTTAATTCTTGACTCTTCATATTTCCCCATATTTCATCAAACTTTTCAAATTTAAACAATATGAAAAAAATTGTTTATATGGTGTTTTAACGTCATCCTAAACTAAAAATACTTTGACTAAAAATAAACGATTATAATACACAAGTAATCTGATTAATCTTTGATTTATACGATGTAATATGAAATCATATTTCTAACTAACAAAATTAGAACATATCAATTTTTCTGTCACGTTTATCGAAAGAATGAAGTTATATTGAGTTACATTAGACATTTACAATTCTAAGTACTTATGAATTAATGACATATTACTTCGTGCCGCCATTCACAACGTTTCAATGCCTCGCTATAAGCAGTTCCTTGAGGACAAAGTGATGATGTTTTAGACCATGTTGTACACTCATGGAACACCTAAAAAATAATCAATCATTAGTAATATAATACGTATTTGAAAAGACACATTAAGAGAAATAAAAATTGACGTCAGTACAAACTTAGATTTTTCTGCATGCGTTTATCTATAAATAAAAATATTCCAAACACTTTTCCGTCTACAAATCCATTTTAAATAGAAAAATTATTATCGCAAACATAATCAATAAATGTCGAAAGTATATTAAATTTAGAATTTAATTTGAGGAAAAATTCTTCAAATATTATAAAAAAACACGTTCAAAAATTTTTAAAATATTCACAACTTAAAGAAGGCTGTCTGATTTTTTGTATCATTATTTTATAATTTACAACCATAAATTCAATTCTTTTTAAAGATGCACAAACGTCAATCAAAATAATGAGTAACATTTTTGATCGGAATTGTTATTAAAATTTCTTACTGTTTTGATCTGTACGTAGACCTAACTCATTACCAAAAGCATCTTTTTTCCTGACTTACATTTCATTCAGATTACATATACGGAACTACCAACATTATAGGTAAATCATAAATAAACCTGCACCATTAATTGATTCAAATTAAAATCAACGAAAGAGAGGTTTAATTAATGGTATTCCTCGAAGCAGACAGACTTCCTTGATGCACTTTGAAAGATCATTACACTTTCACATAGTGCTAGTCACGAGATTTATACAAATGTTTTGACTGTTTCCTCGTGACACTGACAGTTCCTGCATACATAATACATCATATCAGATATGATCATCTCAGATCCCATAAGATTATTGATGTACTTGTTATCTAATAAAATAATCGACGAGCTCACTTTCTCAACACTTAACACTTTAAAATCATTTTTCCGGTTTAATGAAATGGAAATCGGTGAAGGCATCCAAATCGCACGTAATCAAATAATAAATACTTCCAATACATTCAAATTAATATATTAGTATATCAAAAAATTTACTTGGCACTTGGTTTCAATATCAGCAAAAGTTCCTATTCGGCCTGCGCATTTAAACGTGGTTTGCGGTATCGTCGAAAGATCCTTATGTTCGGTCAAAGATGTCCCCGGCGTACCCTTTGAAGGAACCACTTTATTTTGTGTTGCAGGGATCTTTGTTGGTTCGAATTTTGATTTATCCGAAAAGATATTCGCAACCTGATTGCGTGTCTTTTCAGTATCGATATGCCGTAGCGAGCGATCATGAAAGTTTTCAATTAAACTTTGATAATCTGTAATTACCTGTTAACAAATAGAAAGTCATTAATTTACAGCAATAGAATTATAGAATATAGATCTTTGTATGTTGGAAAATATAAATTTATTTTCTGCAAAATATATTGCAACCGACAATCTTCGACTGAAACTGATCAACAGACCAATTACAATTATCAAATTTTGAAAACCACAAAAAAAAAAAAAAAAAATCGCGATCCTACGCACACGACGTGACGTCGCGAGCCTTAACAACACTTAATAACAGAGATTTCGAGCAAACCGTCATGCCGCATATGGCGGTTTGTTTCTATTGGCCACCGCCATTCGTGCCATCTTATTTTTATAGAATAAAAAAAAATTTGCTGCTTTCCATCACTTAGTGACATCAGCTGCCAGCCACCAGCCAACCGGTCGCCAACTCTGAACCAGCGTTACCAGCCACTTGCGCGTCAGTCGGCTTATTGTTCCCCCTTTCTTTGGCAGCTAATGGAGTGAGTTTTACACCGTTATATACATATCATTATATAGTTCATTGACAGATGATTACCAGACTGATTTTTTCCGGGCGGAAATAATTACATTGCTAACTGATGGTAAATAGAGGACATACTTGAAAAATCACCTTGCAACACGATAAAAATTGTTTGTTTTCTGTGCTTGCATGATAATTTTTACTGAAAGATTTTTCTCAGTGTACTATTTGCTTTCAGGATTTACTTCACTTTTTTTTTATCTTTAAGAATATAGAATAACAATTATAAAGATCAAAATCTTTTTTATTATTACTAATTCTTTCTTATTAGTTTGACTTTTTCACTTGAAAGTAATTTTGAACATTAAGTGAATTTTCGTATTTAGTAGCTACTATTCCTTTTAAGTACAATTTTCTTTAAAGGAATAAGACATCGTGGTATTAAATAATTCAGTTTTGTGAGATTGCATCAATGACTTGCATTTCGTTTCAAATAAAACGCCACTTACATCAGCAGGTGGTAAAACAATACACGTCAAATGGGCAATGAAATTTGTCACTTGATAATATCAAATTTTACAACGTTCACATTATCATCGTTCAAATTACTCTAGATTTTGATTGAAATTACGGCTATCTATAAGAAATACGTGTCGGCCATAAAAGGAATAAAGATTGCGACCTAAACTTTCAATTTTCATAGATCATCGGCTGGCGCGTTCCGGAATTTATGCGCAGTCCAGCTCGTAACCGATTTGCATGCCACAAGTGCAAGCAACCATGCAGTAGCAAGTGGATCTTTCGTCTTATGGCTGTTGCTCTTTCAGTCGCGCGCAGTCATTTCCCATCATGAGTTACACGTAACCGTCCGTTATATTATACTAACGGTTCCCTCGCAAAATAATCCTCACGTTGCACGTTTCAAAGTTTCTTCATCATCGGCGCAACGTCACACTTTACTACATCAATATTTCTTCCACGAAGAGTCATAAACAATACTTCATTTGTTCTCTATGAAGGATCCTTCAATTCTAACCATGGAATTTATACTTCCATGCATCGACCAGAAAAATTGATGAATCACTACAGTTAATTTTACGACATTTAATCATTCGGTAATTGCATTCGAGTCATTGGTATCGTAAACAGATTAAAATTCCAATATTTGCGTATCTTATTTTGGAATAATAATTAAGTTGTTTGACTTTAAATTATGATGTCAGATCTGTTATATTTAATATATTTAAGTTTTTAGTGTTGCAGTTGCTTATAATATTTTGGTTAATATACAAAACTAAAAAAAGCATAGTATCTTTATTCACTTTAGATAGTTACTTACTGGATTAGAATTGAATAGAGTGACTTTGTCGATGAAATAATTGTTGAAAGGCGAATATATGACGTCCCAATCAGAGTCAAAGTGCCAAATTTGAGGGAAGTACGTATCATCGAGCAGGTCGTCCCTCGTAGGCAAAATGAGAGGTGAAATAATTGGCTTGTAAGCAGGCGGACTTGTTGGCAGAAATTGATGGTAATTGGCGTAGCCTTGCGGTTTGTTAAATACGAAAGGCTTGTAAGGATTTTGAACGCTCGGCGGTTTGTGATGATGGGTTTTCATATAATCAATTGGCATTCTAATAACGTAAGTAGTGTCGACAGTCTTGGGTCTATTATAATGAAATCGTCCTTCCGGTGGCACGTACCTTCCATCAGGAGTGAGATAAACCTTGATATAAAACGTGAATATTGTATTAATTAAAATAATAAAATAATAAACACTTGGATCAAAAGATAATTCTTAAAATATTAAGTAACAGTAAAAACGTCTAATTGAAAATGAAAATATATTATTATAATGAAAATATTATATTATCAAAAATAGTTTTACTAAAAACGATTTTAGCTGATTTTTTTTACAATCGGTCAACAGTTGAATATTTATGATTATATTTAACATTATCACTCAACAAAAAAAATAATAAATTTTCTCATTCTCGCGAGAAGAAAATGAGTGCCAACTGGACTGACAAAGGTCTGGATCATGCGCGCGATCCAGACGTCTGCCAGTCGTATGCCATTTCCTTGCCAGACTTCTAAAATCTGATCAACAATCTGATCAAAAAAAAGATCAACAACAGGGTGTTCACTCGGCGGAAAAAGCGGGAAAAGCGGGAATTATACTATGAAATAATTTTTACATGAAAAAAGTGTGAATTATGCTATAAATTTTTTTCTAATGCGGGAAATGTTCGATTTTTGGTATTTTCATACTATTTTTTTTTTTAATTTCTTATGATTGAAATGAATATTAATTACAGATATGTATTTTCGTATTCATAAGTTGCATTCTCATAGTTAAACATTGTTTTTATAGTAAAGATTATTTATTATGTATTGTTTTTAATTTATTGTTGTTCAAAAAGTGAAAATTCGTGCGGGAAATATGCGGGATAAAGGCGGGGTGTATACTTGATTTTTTTTCACGAATCTAGTGGACACCCTGAACAATTATAATGTTTCAGTTTACGTAAAGCTAATGTAATGTAACTGAAAACTGTTCATGTAACTGCAAATTGAGTTTGGAAACAACATTTTAAGAAAAAGGAAATAATTACCTTAATTAAGTTAGGTTTGGACATAACAGAATCAGAGTTTTTAACGACTCGTCGAGCGTCAAATACAACTCCGTCAGGAACAGTTATTCCCTCCTTGTTTAGGCGATTTAAAGCCAAACGGTCGGAACGAAATGCTTCTTCTGGAATTTTTCCTCCCAGCGCAGGTAACACTTGCTCTCGAAAAATCTGGCGTTTTTGCTAAAATTGGATGTTCATTATGCATACAGAATCAAGTTATAAGTGCATTCATTTATATAAAAATTATATATATTTACAAAAATGAAAAAATTATATAGATTACTCTTAAAATATGCCATCTTAGAATATTTTTGTGTTTATATATTGCATATCCTTTTTTTTAGTTCGCTATCAGAACTTTAGCTTCTAGAATCAAGAGTTTTTTCAATAAATGCGTGATTTTAATCAATGACGTAATGAAATTTTGATCAAAAATAAATTATTTAAGTCATCCTTTCAAACAGAATATAGTTGCAATATTAATATAGTATTTTTAAAATCATTTTTCATTTAATATTTCTCCTAGCTTAGTTAATTTAACAAACAATCATGCGCTTTCATTAACACAATAAAAATAATTCTGAGTAATTTTGTAAATATTGATTATAAATTTATTTCATACAGTAGTACACAACTCGTTACACTTCATTTCGTACAGATGATTGTGCAAGAAAAGATATTTTCTTTTACGAGTTCTTCTACAAAAGCTAAAATATTGATGCACATTTTACATAACTGCAAATCGTTTAAGTACCACTGATATAAGTGAAAGTGAAAACATCATCGTTTAATATGAAAATAAGAAAGTTGAAAATTCGCGTCATTTCAGATCTGGACGATGGAATTAATCTGAATTTGTTTCCACAAAGATTTATAACACAAGGATGTTACAAGTCGTCATATGCTGGACATGCGAATGAAATATGAAAATACCTTTTCATTTTCAGTGTTCACTGTTGACAAGCAGACAAATAGCAAGAACATGCAAATCCAACATTTTCGAAGCCTTTTCATTCTGCCCACGCGCTTTGCATTTATTCTTTGTTATGTTTCTGTCATTATCGTGTTCATCCCCTATTGCGCTTTCCTGTAAAGTAAAATTTTATTGTTCACTTGATCGTACAATTAATTGGTGGTAGATTTCGACCGAAGTATTTTATCACAAAACAAAAATGTAAACCAAGTTCTCCAATTAGAAACAATACATTGAATAATATTATATATTCTATTTTACTTTCTGAGAAAAACACTATTAAAATTATAATTACAATTTTTGAACAAAAATTAATAAAATATGAATACAAAAGTAAAATTATTTACTTGTCAAAGCGACTCTTCTTTCTTTAATATAATTGTGTTGACCAATATGTATAACTTATTAGTTACAGTACCGCAAGGTTTACTTTGTTTAAAGAACACAGCTATTTCTTCAATTATTCTTCTTGTTAACTGTAAACATCGTTTTTACTTTATTACATGACACGACAGCAATTACAGCTACAATAATTACGCTACGACAATCAAACCTAATTTCAATGGTAGTTATGCCCAAGATTTCGTGATTCGAAGCATCTTTTATAATCGAGCCCGAGCGCAACTTGGAAAGAGGTTCACTCTGGAAAAGTCAAGGTTTAAACGATAGTCTCAACAAATTTGATTATGATTATAGACTCGACGAACATCATCGGCTCTTTACTTATTCTGCATTTCAATGAAATTGTGAAAGACATTGTTTCACCCTTTAAATATCTTCTGGCAGAAAACTGATACAAACATACGCGTAAAAAGTTAAACAATACTTGAAAGAAAAACTAATTTACATTCTTAAAATTTTTACCCTCCTTCATTTTCCTCTTGAAAATTTTAACATCAACCTGAAAGTATTTGTAGAGACATAAATTAACGAGTGCAATGTATAAATGATTATGAAACTCAAATAGCTGGAATTATTTTAAATTTTATGACCTAATAAACGATATTTATTCCGCGAGGTATTCCGCAAAGGACAATTTCGTGGGAATAAAACAATATATAAGTTATACATAAGCTGTTTCTTTTCATTGAAACATTTAAAGAATGTCGAAACGGCGATGCTGGTGGACAGATACACGATCTACCGACGCACCTTTCCGTGAAATTCACGCCGCGCTTCGCGATTTATTGATTTCTTTGCGCTGTACATCTTATCAAACGTCCGCCATCATAATCCCCAACTTACGAAAAATGTAAATCGTCCCTCGAAATACACGTCTTCTTTCGTACTTCTCCAATCCATCGTAACTATCTTACATTCATATTAAAACCAGTTTCGAGAAATCGTGTGTTTCAGTACGCAATTCCGCGTATCCACAAAGCCCTTTTCGCACGAAGCGACAATTAATATTTGCCTTCGTAATACACCCCCGACAATCTTACGTCACGAAAAAATTAACGACAAGTTTCACGCAAGTTTTCAAAAATGACGATTCAGTGGGAACGCACACCTGAAGAACTTTTCGTCAATTTCTGGGCGCGATTGGCAATTAAAAAGCGCTTTTATTGCGCGTAATTACACGGAGCATTTCCTGAACTGAAACCGAAAGAAAGGAGCGCGCTTCGAGCTCGACTTTAATTTAGGCAATAGCGCGAATTTTTTCGCGCAAAGTACTTTTCCAGCGGCTGGGTGTATGTAAACGAGGCAGCATCATGATACGTATGACGACACGCGCCTTTCGCATGCCGCAAAATGCATTCGTGATCGCATAATCCCAGCCACATGTGTAACGACGTTTCGCCATTCTTTCGCTCGAGCATCCTGTTAACCTGCATATCAAGGAAATATACGGAAAGCCGGACTGCAGCTTGCAGTCTGGGAAAACGGGAAGTCAGCCGGCTGAACGGTGCATCCGCGTTACAAAACGAATAGAAATCAATTTCATTTCGCGCGTGAAACCACCGCGATTAAATTCATACGCATTTGTTTGCGCCTAAAGTTTAATGTTAAAGAACACCTGGGCGCTGGAGGAATTTGACGTACAAATGATCGTGCGCTTGTACTGACGGATTAGACAATGCTGAGTCATTATAGCATTCAGTGGATCGTAAATTTAGTTTGGGAAATTTTTGAAAGTGCAAAAGAGAAAATTAATAGGTGCTATTTGCAGACAAAATTTTTATTCAACAATTTAAAAGAATGTAACTGTGATGAGAGTGGAAGAATGACGAGAATTTATTTGGATATTTAATTTCCAAGGGAATGCAGTTCAAGAGTAAAATGCAACATTGGTATGCATTTAGTAATTTTCAAACAATGATTATAAAGATACAAAGATATAAAACTCTACATATCGGATCATTAGATTTTATTTCATTATACACAAATATAGTATAAAGGCGAGTCAAAGATTTATCTATAGAAGTAATGCGTGATTACAAAAACTGAGTGATCACTGCAAAATAATTTGCAGTGATGATTTTGCAGCCTTAACTTAAACCGATCCCTCAGTCTCACCTGCACATTAAAAACGCACGAACTTGCTATCCAATTCGTAATTATAATTGTATTCTTGAATATATCAGTCAAATCTCCGAAAATTCGACGGTTATATTAAACATAATAAAATAATAACCACTACTATAATAGTTGTAAAAGATTTGCACGTGTAGATTAACTTTAATTTCTTCTTTCTAGGCAAAAATTTCTAAAAATGTTTCAAAATGTACTACTTGTAACACCCCTCACTGAGAAAAATGCAACACGAAAAATTACTATATTTTGTAACTGTGCAGACTTGTTGTCAAAAGATAGGAATTTCACTTCTAAAAAGAGTAAAATTTAATCTTTTTTACACCTTTCTCTTTTTATAGTAGATCTTATTGTTTTTATACTAATTTATGCTGTTTCAAAATTTCAAAAAGTCCACGGTGGCATAAAACAGAGCAATTCTTATTCACATTACACTACATTGTCGTTTTTAAATTTCTCTCAGTGCTCTTCTAGCTGTGTGCTTCCGGAAATGCTGTAGTGCTAAACAAAATTTTTCAAAAGTTATCTAATCATGAAAATTTTTAAATTTAAATAAAATGCAAAGTGTAAATTAATGTAACCGCAAATGGTAAATGAATTCGTGCGTAATCGCTCATAAAAGTAATACATTCGAATCACGTGGATTTTTATTTTTACCAAATGTGCAATAATTCATGGAAGATGAAGTGAGGCGTAAATCTTATTCTGGTGGCTGTTGCACGACTTATAATGGTAATAAGAGTTAATTAAGTCCATGCATCTTTTGCATCATAGAACCCTACACCATTGCCAGCGCGCCATTCGATCTACTAACACAATCAATACACACAAATCGTTCGGACCCGTCTTCGCGTTTACCTTCTATTTCCTTTCTTTTCTTGCATCGCGCGAAATGACCCATTCTACGCTTTTTCACTCGCGACATTTTGAAATGTCGAGCATCACGCTGATCAAATTATGCGGATCATCTGAATGATCATTGCGAAATCAACTTAGTTGATATGCAAATAATGCACTAATTACGAAACACTTTGAATTCTGTTGAAGTTTCTTATTGTTCTTGTCGACTTCACAATAAAATAGTAATGGTAAATTTGATAACTTTATAGCACATTGGATTATCGTATATATAATTTATGTAAATTACTTCTGAAATGATTTGTTTAAATTTCACTTATGAATTTACGCTAATTTAGTTGATTTGAAATACACTGAGAAAAATATCACTTCATGAAATACAATCACGCATTGAATTTTGAATGTGCATCATAAGTGCCAATGTAATTTCCTGGTAGTGTTAGTACTTTTCTTGAGCGTGCTACTTAAACATTAAAGCACTTTCAAAAAAAAAGTCCCAACACTGCCAGGAAATTACATTAGCACTTGTGATGTGCATTCAAAATTACCTATTTTAACTTAATGCAATCATATTTTTCACAGTGTAAATGCAATTATAAAATATTTATATAGATTTATATAGATTAGAAAATATTTATATAGATAAAATATTTATTAAGATATTAATAAAGTTGAAAAATCGTGTATAGTACGTGGGGAAGATACATCTCTTCAATATTTAGAAATTCGAGTAAACGTTAACATCTTCATTTCCTGTTATGTACACCGCAGGAGATATTGCAGATAATTGATACTTTCGGAGAGCAAAATAACGATTGAATCCTGATCTCATTGTAATTTCATCGAAGTTTATACTGTATTATGTTATCGGGTTAAAAGATTATTTTCTGATCAATTATAAATATACATGACAAGTTTCTGTATAATTAATAAGTAAATTAAACAAATGACAATATTTTTATTCCTTTGATTTGTTTTTAAAAAGTTGTATGTTTTTGTTCTTACATTGAAACACGAACAAAACATTTACATAATTTTAAACATACTTTATTGGCACAGAATATTAAAAAATATTGCCAGGATATTAAATTAAAAAATATTATTTTGCATTGCATAAAAACATATTTCAAAACACCATTTTGATGATCATAAGATTATTTTCTGATATTTCCCGTTAAAAAATTGAATGTATTTTTTTGAAGTCTATACTTGACTAATGTTTTAAACAGGCCTGTCATTTTGTAATAAAATTTGTAATGTGTTTCCTAAAAATTTAATTTAATTCAACATTTTATACCTGAAGATAGGAAAAGTGTGATTACGAATATGTAAAAAAAGTCTTACTCCGATTAGTATAATTACAATGTTTGACTTGAAGAAAGTGTCACGATTCAATCTTTAATAACAATTTTTAACTTATTGTATCACAATCACGTATTCACGAATATGTAATTTTACTTTAACCGTTCATTTTCCTGATATCGTGTTTAAAACATTAAACCAGTTTTAAATTCATTCATTTGACATAGTTAAGTAATGAAAGTTGATTAACATTGAACAAATAATCAATTTACATTCAACCGTGACTCCCGTTTGAATAAAAAAATATAATTTCAGTGAAAATATTGTTACTTTTATCTTGTAATTATTTGGTTCACAGTATAATTATTAAACATAAACTTAAAAAAAGTCAATGTAAAAAATATAAAAATTAATCAAATCAAAAAATTGTTTACAAGTTCAAAATTATTAGGACCAATAAAAAGATTACAACCTAAATTATAAATATTCGCCAATAATTTATATACTCACTGTAAATTATAAACATCCGAAATGGTAATGTAAGTTCATATCACTGATATAAAATTGCAAACGCACCACATTTTCTATCACTTGTCACTCACGAATTCCTCAGATTATTGAAGGATGGAGAAGATGATACTGAACTCTTCTGCAGGAGTACCTAACGTGATATACTCGGAGAAGTTGAAACACGAAACACTCAAATACTTTCACTGTTTACGTTTAGCTATGTAAGCGAGATCGCACTTTTGGTAACACCTCAATCAACAAATGACAAAGTTGTAAATATAAAATTGTTCAATAAACCTTTTTAATATCAACATCCAATAATGAAGCGATATATCGTAGGAAAGAGAAGTTGAAAGATTAAAATGTTACTTCAATACAAAACGTATTGTTTATACTTAATTTTGAAATATTGTACGTGTGATAATTTTGAAATGTTGTACTTTAAATAACACACATTTATGAATCACAAACATTTATGAATACGAATAACTTAACTTTTTTTGTTGATTTTAATATATATGATTATAATAAAATATATAATAATAAATATATGTTGATTATAATAAAGTAAAGATAGATTATTTTATTTTGAGCATCAAATAAATGTATATGTTTATTATTTTCTATAAAGATTATCAAATTAACAGTTATGTATTGGTCTAGTAACAAATATCATATGTTTTACATTGTTTTTGGAAAAAAAAAGAAACAATTTTCAAAATAAAGAAATAGTTATTATAATTTGCGAAGTGTTTAGAAACAAACAAATTATAAAAAAAAAAATACTGTAAGTCTGAAATGTTTTAAATCTAGACAGTAATTAAGTTATTTAACAAATAAAAAAATTGATTAATCTACTAGTCACGTAAATAATGATTCGCGGGACACATCGCTCTATCTGAGTTCAAATGGTGCATTGTTCATTCAAGTGATTAATGAGGTGAATCTATTAATTAAAAATGCTGATTATCAAACTAAAGTAAAGAGACTTTCCCATACGAATCTTATCTCAACACGTTTTACTTTTGTAATTCTCCACGTATTACGAAACTAATTGTACGCGATGCCGTTAATGTTGCGAATGCACTGACGCGTTGTGCTACATAAAAACACAATAAAACAAGATCATTTTCGAGTCAGATGTTTTTATCACTATAAAACACATTTACGATAATTTAAATAATTAGTAGTTTACTAAAATTTATTTTTACGAAATACTTTAAGATTATTTTATAAAATACTACCGACTTAGTAATGAAAATTAATTAATTATTAAGAAAAAAATTAAAAAGTCGTCGCAGAAATCATGAAAAATTACATCTAAATTGTTACTTTTTTCAGTTTATTAATTTCAACTTCATAAAACATTTTGTTTATACAAAATTGTACAAAAAACTAAATAATAAAAAAAACCATGTAATGTGGTTCGAATAAAATATAAAATAATAATTTTAAACCGTAATTAATCAAACATTAAAACAGCTAAAGTGTAATTGAATACGATTTGATTTTTTTTTCTGTCTTTATACCGAAATTGCAAGACATTAAAATTTTGCGAAAGCATAATTTTTAATTACGCTCTAAAAATCAGTGTAGCACATTTATGTAATATAATGATATTAAATTATAAGGCAAACAATCTTTATATATAGGAGTCTTATAAAATAAATATTAATATACCTTATGGTAAACCGGACATTTAAATTTTAAATGGCATTAAAATTATTGTACCATGCCGGTGTCACGCTTCAAATATTATTTCGTTACAGTATTTGCGAAGTGCAGAAAAATAAATGATTACATTTGTTTTATTGTCTTTAAGTGAAAATTATGCTGCGAATGTTCTGCGAATATTCACATATCCACAATTATCTAATGAATGGTTTTTGTGAGCTAACAATATATCAAACCGATAATAAATATCCTCGTACTAGTATGTTATGATCACTTCTCCGATTGTGATATTTCAACACTGAAACAATTAGAAACAAATTTTTTTTAATAAATCACATCGAAGCTAACTATATAATAATTGATACAAAAACATCAAAAAAAAATTAGGTCAGTATGTTTAAACTGACAAGACAAAATTGAATCAAAGATATTTCATATTTTAAAGTTTATTATAATTATACTATTAACTCTTAAATAATATTGATTTATTCTACGTTATTTAGATTATGTCATTAAAAAACATAACAAAAAAAATTTGAAGTTAACAAATGAACTGAATATGCGAAAGAGTACTTCTTCACGTAGAAATTGCAGTCTTCTCATTTCGTGATCTCGAAGTACATTTTTCCAAATACAGACACGCAAGAGGAATGTGACAAAGGCGAATATTTCATCACTTAGGCTAACGGAAATGCGTTTCTTCATGCTCCTCGTGCCTTAGTCCCTCTTCTCTCACCTACATACGTATTAATCCAATTGCTCATCTAATTTAACAAGTCGAACTTCGTGTGCAGTTGAGCACTTTGTAAACATTTTGTAATAACATTTATAACAAGAAATATTTATCATTTAATAAATTAAATTAAATTGCAAATCTGAATCAGCGATAATAATGATGAAACAGAATAAATTTCATTAAAATTGGAATCGAATGAATACTTACTAAGGTGCACTTAGATGATAAATGATTTCTCATAGAAATTATTGAACAGTGACAAACAATAAGTGCAAAAGTATCATCACTGGATTATATAACTTGTTTTTTTAATGTAGTCAATAAAAATAATAACATGCGTTGGTCGGTGAACTTTGCCTTCAAAAGAAGATCCAGCTACAGTCTTAAAGCTAATATACAGTGAAAGGCCTCTATTCTCGAGATATGTTCCGCTGTGAAAATCCGTGGAAAATCATCTGACGCTGGCACACTACAACGGCCGTTCAATATACTTAAAAGATGCTTTACGTAACGCTTCCAATTAATGCGTACGATGGAAACTGCAGCTGATAAAATGCGCTTATTTAACGGTCTTCGAGAATCCTAACTATTTTGTATGTGCCTTTTTTTCATCATTTGCCTGATTTTGTAGAAAATTTTTTGCTCCATCAAATTTAATAATTGTTAAAGGATTTATTTTAAAGTGTGAAAGTTGATTAGTTCATCATTTTATTACTAAAATTATACGAGTAATTGGAATATAAAATTAGGGCTTCTACTTTGATTGTAACAGATCGTAAAATTATAATTGAAAATTGCATTACAATAAAATGTTCGATTTACCATCATTTTTCCAGTATTTTTTATTTCTACTATCAGCTGATATTTCTTATATAAATTAAAATATTGTTTAGAATATCTTTAATTACTGCACATAGTTTCTTCAAGGCTTCACAAGATCTAGTTTCTTCACAAATCAACACTTTTCATTTTCGTACCTCCGATTGTTTGATCTCCAATGTGGGAGCTAAAGTGATAACTTCGTTTCTCAAACGGATCATTAACGGTTACAAAACAGCACGGGACAATTGATTTACAATTGGGAAAGAAGATAAATCCTATTTTTTATCTTACATTGAGGCGCTATATTTGAACATCAATGCAGCACTCTCTTTGTCCCGCGCGTTGCATAATGAACTGCTTTCAATAAAAAAATTTAACGTATCAATTTCCCAAATAGAAATTCAATTATACGTTTCTCGATTCTGACGTTGTATATTAATTACGTAACTAAATTCTGATTTCCCTACTTGGCCAAAATCCGTATAAAGTTACCATTACAATTTTTTCTTTGGATGATACCAACACCCAAGAACGAACGCAAACACTACAATAGCCTTCGCGCACATTACTCACGATGTTAATTTAGCATGCGCGCCATTTTTCCTGATTCATGCAATAAGACGGTAACATTCGGTAAAATAGAAAAACTGCTTGCTCGAGACTAACACAACTTCATGATGCCTCAAGCAGAGATATATAAACTCACGTTGGTTTACCTATATCAACAGTCAGTCACTCTATTGTCATCAGTTTATTCGTTATTGGTTATACAAGCAAGACGTTTTTATTACGTATTTGTAAACCAGGGGAAATATCGTTGCCTTTTACCAGATGGCCACCGTTATTTCGTACAATACGTAATACAAAATAGCGTGTACCCTCACCCAAAATCAACTCAATTGAATAAATATTAAAAAAAAAAAAGAAAAAAATACAGTGAGGAAGGGATTAAAAAGTAAACGAACGGAGAAAAGTGCACATATAACATTAGCAGTGTTTATCGTTACATAAACACCACAGTTGCACCGGCGATATTCCCTTGGTGCGTCGCAAGTGCAATCCCAACTGTGAGAATTGTCGACAAACGTATTGAAATATCTTCGGCGTGGTGCGGGTAACATTGTAGAAAGGTATCCATCGAAATGGTTCGCTAATTACATCACTCGCGAGATGGCTGTATTAGATGTGCCGGTGTTTGCCGATGATACGGTATCTCGAAAAGAAAGTGGGTTGATTCGGCGTCAAACAAATTGCTCATCGACAGTTACAAATTACAACGCCGGGCGATTTTTCCCTCTCGCCGATCGCACGGCAGCATTTGCTGGCCGCCGACTCGTGCGATCGTGACTTGCCACGCGCTCGCGCACGGTGGTGATCACATCAATTGGACGGCCGCTCGCGCGTATCAAATCGGCCGAAGCATTGAACCAGTTGCGAGTCGCAAACACGTCGGCTCGTTAAGTGATTTCGTCAGCTGAATAGTCAGCGCGAAAATGGAATTCACACTCGAGTCCAGGGCGTCAAATGCATCGCAATATTAGCGTCAATCATATCTATGTCTCGTTCTGAGGAAAACACACCTCGCTGCAATTGTTGCATCAATCGCTTCGAATGCAGTTCATGCAATTGCTTCGTCTCCCGTTAATACGCTCGAGTCTTAATGCTTCTATATACGTATAATAAATTGTTGTAATTTTATTGCAACAGTAGATGTTTTCGTGTCGAATCTCGCGCATGCGAACTCCACGGCGAATAATGCATTCTTATTTCGGATTTTTTGTTGACGGGGTATTATAAATTTACGTTAAATGAAACGGTAAATTTAAATTAACCTTTTTTTTTCGTCGATCAAATTGCATGAGAGGAGCACGGTTATTTCGGGAATGCGATTAAGAGGCGGGAAAAGTATTTACTTCGTTTGATTGTAATCTTAAAAATGTAGGGACTGTGATTATGAAACTCATTAAAGAAGATAATATTCAAAGTCAATTTTTACGTTGAATCTATGTTTTAAAGTTCTGTGTTTTGTGTTTTATTTTAAAACAAATTCAAAAAACTTCATTATGGTGTACAAAACGGTTATTAGAACCAAATATCTAGTCATCGAGCCAAAAGAAGTAGTAATCTTGAACGAAACTTTATTCTTAAACCACTTCCGGTGTATACAAAGTTTGATCTGTACTAAATGCGAGCTACAATCTTGACCTTTGATAATTGAGGTATCTTTGTTCCAGGTACTATAGTTTGAAGTGAAGGCGTAACAATGGAGCGATGGATTGGAAAAATTGCAGTTGTTACCGGTGCGTCTTCCGGAATCGGCCTGGCAACCGCAAAAACATTGTTTAAAGAAGGCATGGTTGTTATAGGACTTGCAAGGAGAAAGCAACTTATGGAGGTACATGATTTTTTGTGCAAAATTAATTATCGTTGTAATGCACGATTTTAATACACTTTTTACTTTCCTCATAGCAAGAAATGGAAACAGTTGAAGGATCCGGACAATTTCACGCACTTCAGTGTGATGTTGCAAATGAAAGTAATGTCAACGAAGTATTTCAATATATTAGAGACACGTTTAATACGGTTCATATTCTTGTAAATAATGCTGGTATTGCTTTAGGAGGAAAAATTATTGGTAAATAAGAATTATATCGAATGAGTGTAACTACAGTTTTAAGATCCTGCAGTAAATATATGTTAGGATAAAACTGTTATATCATTTACATTTATATCCTATCACTAATCACTATTTATACAAAATTCATATAAACTAAAAACAAAAACATAAATGAAGTCAAGGTGAATCATTGTTTCAGATACGGAAAGAAACATTTGGGAAAAAACATTCGCCGTAAATGTTATGGGTTTGTTACAGTGCAGCCAGTTAAGCATAAAAATGATGAATGAGAATGAGAACGAAGGACACGTCATCAATATAAATAGGTTAGTTAAATTCTTTATTTTTTCTCATAATAATAATTATCAACATGGAAAAAATGAAGGGTGAGCGCCAGCAGAATTCCGCTAATCTTTGTTATATACTATTAAAAATTTCACAACAAATTTGTTTCGGAGACGTGTCTTAAAATGAATTATAAATCAATGAGAAAATGTGTAATCGAGTAACCTATATTTCTGAAATATTTTTAAGTGTAGGTACCATTTAATACGAAATCACTCACAGTCATAATTAATTACTTTTTTACAGTTTACAAGGTCACAGAGTGTACCAAATTCCAAACGTAAACAGCAATGTTTATGCAGCAACAAAACATTCCGTAACTGCTATTACAGAAACTCTTCAAAATGAACTTATCGGCGGCAATATCAAAGTCACTGTAAGTATGGAATAATTTTGTTGTTGTAAACATTTAGTATTTTTAAAAATATAACTAAAGTTACTATTTAATACCCTACATTATCATATTTTTCAGAGTTTAAGTCCGGGATACGTCAAGACTAATGTGTTAAACACCAGTAATGCACCTGGATTAAACTTGTCTAATTGGAATGGCTTAGAAGCAGAAGATATAGCAAATACTATCAAATATTTAATAAGTACACCACCGCATATTCAAATAACAGAAATAACATTGAAAAAACTTGGCGAAAATTTTAGAAATAATTAAGTGCACATTTTTTACTTTATTTTCAAGTCGCAATTACACCGAATCTGCAGCTTCGTATTCAAAGTTCAAAATAATTTTACGAAATACACTATGTATTCCTAGATTTATTTGAAAACTGAAAGATATGTTTCAAACATTTGTATCCTAAAGCTGGCAACGTAAATTACTTCTACAGATATATTTGTATGTACTTTGAACTTTGAACATGTGACAAAATATTGTAAAAATTAAAAAAAAATAATAAGCTATAATTACAGTGAATATCACTCATCGAAAATCAAATAATATGATTAATTAATTTAAATTAAATAATATGAATACATGGTCAAGAGTAATCGTAGTAATTAATTTTGAAGAATTTAAAATTTTAATTTTAAAAATTTCTTGTAAATAAATAAGCAAGTTGCACTTAATTTGTTGAATTACTTCACTCTTACATATGTCACTAAACCAATTTATTGACATTTTAGTTTTTAGAAATTAAAAGATATTTTTAGAAGGCATTTTAATTACCCAGAAATATGTTTAAGTAAGAATACTCATGCTGTTGATATAGAAAAGACTGCTTTCTTTAAAAATATGAACACGTATTTTATAATATAACTACATTCGTTATAAGTATATTTTTGATGTAATTGAAAATAAACAATAAAGTACATACTGATTGAATTATTTTTTATTAGACACTACTACACCCTAATTCACAACAATTAACGCAGGTTACTACATGTAATTGAAGTAGAACTTCATGATCGCAAAAGAACAACAATCTTCAATGATACTTACAATTGTTTTGCTTTGAAAAAAATTATTTTATAGATTTGATTTTCTTTTAATTTTTAATTTTTTGGCTATATCTTAATTAAAACAAAACTTATTTTATTGAATTTGTAAAAACTTTGACATAAAAACATCTCAGTTCTAAGACCTAATATTTATGAGGACAATTCTAAGATCTAATATTTATGAAATTTTGACAAATTGACCATCAATGTCTACTTATTACTTCTCTAATCTTTAATTAAATTCCTACAAATGTAATTACATAATAGTTCTACTTTAAATGTATAGTTATATGTATATTTATAGTAAGTATTACTTTTGTCATTCCATAATTTTTGAAAAATTTTTTTCAAAAAATTTAAATATCTTCTACTGTATTTTTATTGAATAAAAATTTTAAAGTTTAATTTTAAATGAATGTTGCTCAGTTTTTTTCAATTAATTCATATGATTATAAGTTATTCCTTATATTTTTTAACATTAATTAACTTATTGTGCGAAACATGTTGAGAAATCCAAATGTTGTTTTTAAAACCTAATGAGAAATAATATAAGTTAGAATTCTTGAGTTTAAAAAAAAAAATGTCTACTTTATAGAGATTATACTTACATTGCCAAACGTACAAAATGAAAGCGTTGAGAAACCACTGGCTGTTAATTCTTTAGGATGATTGCACAAAAACAGCATAGTTAGTACCAACCGAAATTTCGATCTCTGCATATTATACCAGTCGCAATCATAAACTGCTACTTTCAAGTCATCGGACTGAAAAAGATATACTTTAATTTCATTAATAAATTTTGTCTTATTTTTTTATTTATTGTTTAGAAATTTCTACTAATGTTTTATTACCTTTTTAATAAGTTTTTCTCCGACAAGGCAAAAGATATATGCACAATATGTAGCTGCAGAGATGGCGAAGAAACGCATTATTGATACGAAAATTCCCGTGCTTTTGTCCTGTTAAAATTATCGAGTTAAAAATTATCAAAAATAAATATGGTTGTAAATAATTCAAACATTCACTTTAGGTCCCTATTTAAGCAATATACGAGAAATAATTTGGCAAAGTTTACTCTCAATCACATACCCATAAAAATAAGAATAGACACATGCACACAGCATCGATGCATCTGAGCATCTCTAATAAAACAATTGGACTGGCAGTTATTTCAATTTGTTCTGTAAATCTATCACGAACAAGTATAAAAATTCATATTAATAAATTCATTGAAGACATCAAAGATATATTTATACTAGAAAGCTAAACATTTTGCACCCCACAGTTACTATATTGGTATTGTAATTATTATTCACATCATGAATAGAGAAAAAAATATCGTCATTACTCTACCGGTTATAGTTATATTAACCACATTTTTAGTTATTGTAAGTAAAACTCTGGTTACCATGATCATAAACTACAGTATTTACAAAAGTTGACAACACACTTTGGTCTCATTGATAAGACCAAACAATTTTTCGGGTGCACGATGTCATTTCATTGTGATAAGTTTTAGTAATGTTTGATACAGCTCTTTTCTATGTGACATGCTGCAGAAATATATAACCTTTTATCAGGTTAAAATAAAACGGAAAATCTCTTTATGTATACAAAAAAAAAATTAATTGGTTAAAATAAGTTGGTTGATTTTACGAGTACAAAACCATTGAAATGACAGTCATTTCAGTGGTCTCTGTGGAATCTTTAATTTTTCGGTTTTCTATAATGTCTTGACGTTGACCAACATAATTTTCTTGAAGTTGAAGCTCAGAACGTAAATTAAAAAAATGTAATTACTTCATTGCATGAATGTGCCTCTTGATAGCATACGCCCAGTCCTTTTGAGTCAATTCTGATACAGGTTTTTTCGTCATATTCTTCACGCGCGTTATTAAAACTTCGTACTGTCCGCAGTTATGCATCACGAAAGCTGAAATAATGCAGCACATATTTGCCATCAACACTCCTGTCATGAATGAACTCACGAATTGATGTATCCTTACGATGATGACATAAGGAAACACATTTGGATTAAATAAGAAATATTTATTCGAGTGCGCGAAATTTTGGTATGATTCTCCGTCGATGATTATAGGTTTCTTCAGCAGTGGTATCGCGTGCCAAAACACTGTACAAACAAAAATGAATATGTTGCATTCCTTCGTGAACTCATAGCCGAGCTTATAAAACTCGAACATAATAACTCGATCTTCTTTGCTAGCTGCTTCCCAATCTTTTTGAATGAACTCCAAACATTTGTTGATCTTATTACCCTGAATTAATATAACGAATTGCACGGTCATGCAAATTAATACGAAGCCAATAAAGAGTAAATTGATAAACACCCACTCATTGTCGAGATGGTCATAAGTGATAGCCGAAATAATGGTCCCCACGCAAAGCGACATGGTCGACACATAAAACACTATCATGGCTAATTTTCGGGCCATAAACAGGCATCCATCCGATGACATTCGAGGACATGTACCCGACATGTTAAGGTTCGAGCGAATGAAGCTCGTCGCAAAACGGAAGTCTCCATTATCTTTATATTCAGTTGCCATTTTCACTTCACTTTCATTAGTTATTTTCCTTTTTTATCCTTATTCTGGAATAAAAATCTTCCTCGATGATTATTATTGTCTTTTTTTTAAATTGTTACGCTCATCTTATGTAAACACCCGTCCTTACGTGAGCGAAGAAAAAGTATTAGGTTCTATAAACGATTCATCTTAAAAACGAAACACTTATGTTAAGATAAAACTCACATCAAATAACCACACTTTCTCCACCAAAGTTCCGTACAATATTTCAGTAGGGTTTCGATGCACAAAATCATCAGCTATGAGCATTAATCTGGTTATGTGCTTCGAGCCTTTAACTTTTTGTTTACTGAAATATTTGCACAAAACCTTTATATTTTGCCAAAGATAAATTAAATTCTTGAATATTGTTTTCAATCAAGTTTAAATTCGAATTAAGTTTAATTAAAGTCTTTTACTTAAATTGATATTTTCAAGAGTGCGCAATTATATACGCAGATAAACACTAGTTGAAATAAAAATAAATGCAATTGAACGAAAAAAAAATCGGTTCCTCCGGGAACAACGTTTGATTAAAACAATTTCCCATTTCCGTTCAAAAACCACAGAGTTATTATTTTATATATTATGCAGAGTCATGAGGGAGATACCATAATAATGAAATAATCGTTAATTCACAAATGCTTATTCTTGGCATTTCGAATTTTACTCTGTGTCAATAAATCAGTACATCGTATGACTATAGAGAACTTACAATCAAACAATTAGTTTAAAAAATGTATTTTATCGAAACTACCATATATTGATTAAAAAACAACGAACGAATACAATAATTGTGAATAATGCCAAATAATTGGTAAGTTAAAAGTTAAAACTACCGACAAATAATTTTTGAAAGGTAAAACCATCGTTAATATTTTTTATAATAGACTACTAAAATTTCAGTATTTTTTAATGAAAAATTGTTAACAAATAACTGTTAGTGAATAGTTATATAAATTTTATAGAAAATTTCCCTGCGTAATACTATAAAATTAAAATGTTTTTACAGGCTAAAGACATAATTTATTATTTGAATAAACTACAATACCTTTTACATTAAAGGAAATAAACAACATAATAAACACAATTAATTACAAAAAATTAATTATATTACTGCACTCTTAAAGACAATTTATTTGCATAAATTACTTTTTAAATGTTTTGAAATACTTTGAATCTCGAATAATTATCGGTATGATCTATTCTACAGCTGTCATAACAGTGCAAGTGAATTGCGATAGATAAATTATAAATAGTTTGCTTTAGAACCAAATGTCAGTTTGTAATTGTAAGCGCCATATTTTTTTTCTAGAATAAAGTGGTCAATTATTGAAATTTGTCTCTGACTTTAAATTAAAACAGTTTTGTGTTTCCGCAGAGTTATTATTTTATCTATTATTCAAAACCACAAGGATAATACTGCAATGATGAAATGATTATTAATTCACGAACGTATATTCTTGACAAATCCAATTTTGCTCTGCCTCGACAAATTAGTACACTGTACGACTATAGAAGTTGCAATCAAACAATTAGTTTTAAAAAAGTAATTTATCTGTACAATCTGTTATCGTTTACAAAAGTACAAACAGAGGCCATAATTGCAAACATAGTTACGAGCAAGTTGCAATTGCAGGCTAACAATTATTACAATTTAGAAAACATTTAATTGTATCATTTTTTCATTGTCGACGTATATTTTTAAAAATGTGTTCTCAGTAAAATACAAAGGCATATGTCGCCAACTTTAACTTTCATGTCATATATATCGAAATATTCTTTGAGTTGAAAGAAATCTTTTACATTAATATTCAAGTCAAAGTCAAGTAAAATTATGTAAAATTGTTCTTATATCATTTGTTACTTTCGAATGTTTTGAATTTTGAATAATTAAGATTTTATTTTTTGTTATGAATCAACATATCCGTCTTTGCAATAAGAAAGAGATTAAAAAAGATACAGCTTGTAGTCCAATCGTAAAAATACACGAACGATACAATAAAAAATGGAATGACAAAAAAGTTTTCAAGATTCGTAAAGTAGTAAAAATATCTAATAAAACCTCTAATCCAAACGAAAAACGGAAATGGTTTACAATTGTTGTTTGCTTCTTCATTAATTTTCTCTTTGAAACAATTTTGTTTTCATTGAGACACATTATTTGCACTAAAATTTATGAATACTTTAAACAAGAAAACGCAACTTGGAATTACTTCTTCACGTCAGAATTCATGATTTTAGAACTTTTTAAGAATCACATTGTTAACAGGTAAGAATTTTGTATGTACCTGATTTGTGATTTGGTATAATCTTCGAAATTACTTGTTCATCTTATAAAGTTTGCCGCATTAATCTTAAAATTTTGGACTTGCATATATGTTATGACGGTTATGATTGTTTAAATGCATTTGAAATATATTAAAACTATCTATATGAAATTTTCTTCATTGTTTTGAAAAATAACTTCGTTGTAAAATTCATAAAATATACCTGCATTATTAGAAACAGCAATAGACAATTATTATATAATTATTCAATAATTTGCTAACTGCTTGTTAACTGATTAATAATAAAAATATCTGGTTAATTTTACAGGAAAATTAATTTGTAAAAAATAGTAAACGTGTAAAATATTATATTGCAAATAACTTGCAATATAAGAGAACTTATAATAATTATTATTATAAGTTCTCTGCATAGATTATGAAACTCGGTGCTATCAAAAACATATAAGAAGTGAATTATTTTTAAAATATTTACTTGCTATAAAAATAAATAGCTTATTTTAATAAACTGTTTTCTTGTGAGTGTGATATTAACAGTGACATCTAAGAGAAAAGATCAGAATTAAGGAGTGCAAGAATTTACCTTTCACTGGTAATCTAATACAATTTTTGACGAATAATTCGTTCATTCCACATGTAACAAAAGTTTTTGTTCACAACTTTTTATAATTAATTTTCTTGAATCTTTTCATTTTTCCCAGAAAAGGAACAGCAAATTATATTATATTTCGTTCATACTTTTTTTAAAACACAACATACCACAAATAGATATTCAATTTTTGTTTGATGAAATTTTGTTTTTCTTAACAAAGTATAAGTTTAATAACATTAATTCAAATTGTGGAAATTAGAATAATTGTATTTTGAATGAATTTCCTAAGTGTATTTGAATCCTTATGATGGTGGCCATAAATTTACAATCTCAAATATGTATACTAAATGGTAAAAATCTTAAAAATGTGAACTGCTCTGTTTACAGTTAGATTTGTATCAACATGCACTTTTTTCACATGACAATTTTTCTAAAAGAAATTATTGCAACATAAAAAAAATAATAACTACTAATAATGGATCGCAACAAATTTCTCAATTGGTTAATTTTATTTACGGTTGATTTTTCGTCTTGTTAAATTTTACAACCCTGGAAATAAGCACCACGTTTAAATGCGATCTGACAGGTTGGAATTTTTATTTCCACTTCACTTTGCATTTTTCAACTTACGCTGCAATAGCTCTCACAGAAAGAAAGACGGAAATAACATTATATGGAGCGAGCAAGTCAAGGTAAAACATTGTTTCAGTTACGGAAAGAGACGTTTGGGAGAAAGTATTAGCTGTAACTTGGTGGGTGTGTTACAAAATAGTGAGCAAAGTATTACATTTATAAGCGAGAAAGAAAATAACTTACCCATCACTGTTGAAAAAAAAACAATACAAAATTTAAGTAACAATGTTAAATTAAAGTAGTATGAACAAAATGTGTAGATTTGTATATAATCAATTATAATATCAGCTATTTTTAAAAAACGTAATAATCTTATAATAAAAGTAAATCAACGCTTTTTTGTACTCAATATTATATTATTAATTTAAGTGTCAATACTTGTATACTTAATTAAATAATAAAAATATCTGGTTCTGTCATTTTATCTTCATTAATAATTAATTTATCATGTTTATCGGTATCAAGAATTTTACACTTTTTTCATAATATGCAATAATCTATAAATCTATACTTTCAGTTACTTGCGGTTTTACAATGACATTAAATTACTCAATGTATATCCATTATTCCTATCAATTAATTGAAACAATAATCATATTCGTTAAATTCAAATAATCTTACGATTCAAATTAGGTGACACCTTTTTCTTTCATCAACAATTATCAATAAGTCAAAATAAATAAACTATAAGTGTCTGTGTCGCACGTTCTACAAAGTCACGACTTCAATGCAAATGTCAACATTTGAACCGCTTACTTTATTACACTGCGTACACTGAAATCGTGTTACTCGACTTCCAACGCTTTTTATTGTAATTATCATGTTTACGATGAATCAAATTCTTCATATCTGATACATTTAATTTATATTGGTAGCAGCTTGTTGTTAACCCATAATTTTTTAACTTAGCGTTCAAGACTGATGTTTATAATATTTTTTTGATATAACTCTCATACATATATCCGTGTTATCCCCCCCCCTTATCCTTAATGTGAACTACGATGAAAAAATGTCAAATGTTCAGCTGTAAATTCGACTTTTCTACTAAAATCAAATTATATCATTCATTTACTTCTGATATGTTTATAAAGTACTTGGTAAAAGTAGAAATATCATTGCGGAAAGAAAGGTTCCGTTTTTGTGTACCATTGAATAGCATAAAGAAAAGAGAATGTAACTCGTGGTTTTACGCGATTAGAGCACGCCCGCTTGGTATGCATTTGTCATATAAAATCGGTCGAACGGTTTAAAGGATCCAGTGAACGTGGCGATTGTATGTGTCAAGTGTTCTTGTATGCTGCAATTACAAAGTCAGTGCAACACATATGCAAAATTGCTCTCGGTTCTCATAAGTTATGTCACACAATCGCTTCGGCTTCATAACTACTTAACGTTGTTTAACCACTTAAAATCTCATTATAGCCTTTTAACACCTAATTAAAGTGTAATGCGTGCGAATAAGAAGAGGGAGGATATCACCCCTAATTATTTCGCGTAAAGATATAACGTTTTCAATGTTTAGTGGAATATGGGATTGGAAAATTATTATAATTCAACAAAATATAATTGCACCTTTTCATAACTCTCACGAATAAAAATATATTTTTTCAACATGATTTATACCTCGTCGAAGGAACTAGAATTATTGCATATTTTTTTGTATTCTTATATACTTTAAGGATCTTACTTTTTTTCTTGTAATATTCAATTTGTTTAAAAAACGGTTTAAAAAAGGTGATTTCTACAGTGTTATTCTTTAAAAAATGACACCGAGATTTTATTGCAGAATAAAAATTTATTCGAATTTTTCCCCTAATCGAAGTAAACGTGTTCTATAAGGCAAAAATTGCATGTAATTACACTAAACAATGCAAAAAGTACCATTAATTGAAGGAAATAGGTGTATAATTGAATTATTGTTTACATTTTTTAGTTTTAATACCTGAAAATTTTGCCTTATAGAACACGTTCACTTCAATCGGGGAAAAACTTGGTTAAAATTTCTATTAGTGTGTGTTAAAATGACAGTAGTAGTAGTATTAGAATTATCAGACAGGTTATAGACATACAACACGCGGAATCTTCGTATATTTATTCGATAAATAAAGTATACGAAGATTCGGATTCCGAAGAATAATAAACAAGCTCGATTAAAATTCACACATAATTTTAAACTACTTATTTGAAACTTTACACATTTTTAAAAATAACAAATTTTAGTTCATATTTCATATAAATTTATAGGTTACCATATATTAGCGTAATACTTTTATTACATAATAAAACATCAGCGAGAAAATAAATGTAGTATTTTAAAATTTGTTACACAATCACTTTCGTTTGAATGAAACAATTACTTTGACCGCAGCGATAAAGGTCATTTCGATGAAATGCTACCAAAAATGAGGTTTTACATTTTTGCACGTATTAATTGAAGCTTATCATTGTTCATCATCAATTAAATAATTTATGATGAACAAAAAAATAAAAAGTGAATACTTGTATCAAATAGTTTTAATTAGATTATTAAATATGTTTTGAAAATATACATGGTGTAAATAAATACAAGATAGTTTTACATATATTTCATTATTAGAACGTTACCTTGATCAAAAGGATTAGATATTAGATATGAAATCAATAAGCAAAGAAAGGAAATTAAAATGAAAGTATAATAGTAAATGACACTCTAATTGGAATAAAATATAGCGTTTTATTTTTATTTGAAGTAATACACTAATTTTTGTAGAGATGCGGTTTATAAAAATTATTTTTAACAAATATAATAATTTATTGTACGAAAAATCAGCTGTACAATATCATAATTTATGTTTCCATATCTTCCACGTATCTCTCCTCCTAATCTCTTCTTCCGTTTTATTACTTCTCATACTAGAAAATATTGTATAGAATTGAAAGTGAAGAACAGAACAGATTTACACTTCGATCGCTGTTACTTTACTATTTCAAGTTCTTAGTACGTATTATTAAAACAAAGATTTCAATAATTTTGTAGTTTGTACAAATTATAAATTATTTTGTACGAACTATAATTCGTGCTTCAAATATTCTAATTTATAAATACAAAGTCTAAAGTTGTTATTATAAATGTTTACAGGGTCTACGAACAGTCGAAAAAATATATAGACATTTGTTAGGAGCGATGTATTTTAGTATCTATTTTAAGAATTTGTTTAATGTTTTATAACAATGTAAGCATTTTGAATTCGTGACACCCCTTCCGCCAGTTAAGAGTTTAGAAAAGTGTTCGAAGTATAAGAGGTCTAATAACCACGCCAGTTGTATCAGTTCTAAACTTTCCGGAGCAAGGACACAACTCTTGTTCTCCAGTAGTATCCTGTAAGTACACTTACGTTCAATCCTGTACGCGTTTGAAGTCAAGCAACCTTCATATCTCATTCTTCTTATCTCCACTTTTAATTAAAAATAAGAAAATATCTACGATTTGCAACATATATTTTTTATTAATTTATTTATCATTCAATACGACAAAAAAATTAAAGCAGCTTTTCATTTCCAACATTTCATTTTATCTTTTATGTTTTGAAAAATGAATTTTAAGAATAAGAAACTTGTTAATTGATGAATTGTAGTATATCATTATGACACAAACTGAATTAATTTAAAAAAGTATCTATCAAAGTATGTGAGCATTGATAATTTTTCTATGAACAGAAATTTATTAACTTTAATTTAATACAATTTATATATCTACACTGAATACCAAAATGAAAAACATACAAGTTTTCGCTATCTTTTTCGCTAAAAATCCCAAATATTTTCAACTGTTATGTAAAACCAACATACAACTAACGAAACCTTACAACTTTCAACAATATCGCAACGATAACGAAGTCGAAGTATTGCATTTTATGTATCAATGGGACATGTACTTTCCTAAGTACGCCAAACATTACTTATTCGAAAACTTTACCGATAAATTGAATCGATTGATTTACCAACGCCAAGGAACATCAATGTCAAGTTGCAGTGTCAATCTTCGAATTTGGACAAATTGAAAAATCAACGGCATCGAGCCGACTAGCGGGCAATATCAATCATGTAACCACGAGTTTCGTAAACGTCGGTGAATAAATAATGCAGCCGGTTACAGGGCTGTTTCCAGTGGGTGAATTCGAAAGGGCGACGTGTGAAAAATGCAACCGCGAGCGTGGCTTGTCCGTATATCGACACACCACGAGCGTTATGCCTGTAGATGTGTAGCCAGATAACGTGCGCAAAAGTGTTGTACCCGCGCGGGTAAAAGTTACAGAGCGAGACCAGCAGGGAATTTCGGATTCGAAACAATTACGACGGGGGCGAGTTGCGACAGCGGGCAAGTCACGTTTCCAGACAGGAATCAACGTCGCAAAAATGCAAGTGCCCTTATCACATTAATTGCATTTTTCATCGCCAGCCCAAGTGCGCGGCGTTTGTGCAACTGTGTCGGTGTCGCGGTTCAGTTACGGTACAGCCGAATTGCAAATCGATTGAATGTTTGTTAAAAACAGGATGAATTTGCATTTCAAGTTAGTGCAACGCCACTTTATGCGTTTATAGCTCGAAAGGAACGTGAATTTAAATTTCACATTTTGTCATTTCTATCGAAGGTTGCCGAAACATTAATTAATATATATAACTTTAAATACTCCGAAACGTGTAATTTAAATGAATTTTAAGTACCGCGTGCATTTCATTGTAGTTAATGTGCTAACATTGAATCAAATTATTCGTTTACTTTTAGTACATACAACTAAAACACACAAGGTATTGTATAATTTCACTAAACTGAAAATGAATTGTTCATTTATTACTCAAATTACAGTTAGTATTTCGACTACCGTTTCATTTATTTAACTTCGATATTAAATTCACGTGCATTATTTATTGAATTACGCGACCAATGAAATAAAGTTACTAACTGAATAAACCGATGATCTGAATGCTTCGATCATTCACTCGATTAGTCAAGCAACTTTCATAAGAACTCATGACAATTTTATTATTGAGTTAATGCAGAAGCAATTGCGCATACTCAGTGTGTATAAATGATCGAATTGTTAGTTCATCATTATATCTAAATCAGAATAAAAAATCATAAAACAATATAAGATTGAACCAATTTCTCGATAATTTGAAGAACTAATTGAATTTAAATTTCAGAAAGGCGTTCAACTCACTCGACCGTAATATTGAAGTAACCCATTTGATTGCTTTTATATGTTACGTCGCGCTTCACTTTTATGAAGAAAATAATGCATTATTCAGAATATTCCGCGAATATTGTATGAAGTCATTCCAGTATTGTTTAACGATTTTTCCGTCAATTTTCGTGGTAACGTCTGATTCAATCGAGTGATCAATCGAGCATGGCAGCAGTCGAGAGAAATTGGTAACAAAATCGCAGAAAAGAAATTTCTGTTAAAGAAGATGTTGCATAAGCTGCAAAACACATTATCATTGTTGTAAGCGTAAGATGCAGTTCCACAGTAACTACAGTCATTTAATATTTTTACATTGTAAGGGTTAGTGTAAAATGTGAAATGTGTCGTAAGAGTTAATGAAGTTGAAAAATTAATTAAACCTTGAGTTAGCGAAAGTTGATGAAATTGCTATTTTATTTTTAAGTCATCATTAAAATTATTTATCCATTGAACGATTAAGCATTACTTTACATTCAATATCGATTAACAGAAGGACAGAACAAAAATAAATAAAAATTTTTGAAGTGAACGGAAAAAAATTGGCCTTAAATTCCTAATTCAAATAGAACAAGAAAATTGACAGTTAAATCTCACATTTAAACAAAATTCAACGTCTTCATTATTCAAAACATAAAAACAACATAAAATAAAGGATTAATTTTTGTAGCTTGTACGTGTAGATTAAAAGCGTCAACAATAACAACAAATTTTCTTTTCTTCAGTCAAAATTTGTCTATTCATTTTTCCCCGTACATTTCATTATAAATTTATCATGCTCGTTAAATTCATCAAAATCTTTAAAAAGCTGCAAATTAAATTCTGGTTTCGTTTGTAGATTAAAGTAATTTGACAGCGCGATGAGGCTCCTCACGCTACTTTCATGCGCGGCATTAACTCTCGCCCTTCCGGCGAAGCAGTCGATCAAAACAAAGAACAAGAAACACGTCATCGAAGTAGATGGTGTGCATTACAACATCCAGGAGCCGGAGCCTCAATACGTGCCTCAGCAGTACCTTGACGCAGATTACTCTGCGAGTCATGGTCATCAACACGACGCGCCGCATAGCCCGCGCACGGGTTACAGCGTCGGCGGTGGTCTGTTAAGCATCGCTCAGGGCGCCGCGGACAACGCGCACACCCAGCTGTCGAGCCAGCCGGCTGCGGCTGGCCAGGCCGCGTACATGGCCAAGAATCAGCTGGCCCAATCGGCGGCCCAATTCTCCGCCACCGCGGCGGCCGCCCTTGCCGGAAAACAAATCATCGTCCTCGGCTTGGAGCAGCAGTCGCGCGACGCGCACGCCGCCGTCCAAGGCGAGAAATTGCAGCTCACGCAAGCCCAACGAGCCGCCACCGCCGCGCAAAATGCTGCACGACAGGCGTTGCATCAGGTTTACAATGGACTCTTTTATTCTTGTTGCTTTAGACAAAAAGTTATTACTAATATAATGGTACATAGAGTACAGTTGAAATAGGTGAAAATTTAATAATTATACACAAGTCTTTAGAGCTTATTATGTTTGTAGGAATGAGTGTCTTATTATGCAACTGAAATTGAAAGTTGATGATTATAGACAAGTACGAAATTCATGTCTAAGGTTTCGACACAACTGAAATAGTTAAGTTTGTCCTTTTTGAGTAGAATGGTCGTTTTTGCTAGAAATGTTAAGATAATCGTATTGTTTATGTTTGTAATTGAGGGGTGTGTAGTTTCATATTCTTTCATATGTCTAATAATTGCAAATTTAGCCTTAGGATATAATTATTTACATTCGTGGGTGAAAGGGTGATCATACTACGAAAGGTCAAAATCTTTTTTGTCACTGAAAAAGAGCTTTGCAATAAAATCCACTGATTTAATATTAAAAATAATAACATTAAAAAATTAAGTTATTTAAGTCGAATTGAAATTAAGTTAAAGTTATAATTCACGCTCGACATTTCTTCGCGTTCAAAATTTACAATCATCAACTTTCCGCTCTTGTTGCACAATTTACAGTTTCATTTTAATTGTATAATAAATGACATTTTTCTTTCTAGAAAAATATCAAAAAATATCTCTTGCTTGCATTTCTATGAAACATTTTTTGTTCAACTCCTTTGATACGAGATATTCCTACTTCTGTTTAATCCTACTAATGATTAATAAATATTTTTCACCCTATTTTAGGTTCAAGTGATAACGGCTGGATTAAACGCCGCGCAAGCGACATCGGATCACGCAAACCAAGCCGCAGCTGAAGCCGCAGCGGAACTAGCCGCGCAGACAACCATGGTTGGTCAAGCAAAAGCGAGGGCGCAGGCTATAGATGAGCAGCTCGCTGCCGCAAGAATAGATTTCCACGCTACTCAAGCCGCCGCAGACAAAGCTGCTGCGGCCGCGCAGCTCGCCCAAAATAACGCAGCGGCAGCCGCAGCACACGCAGCGCACGCCGCATCTGCGATCGTTCCACCGCCCCCGATTGACCACCATAAATCCGAATCACTTGTTGATGTCGACCATTCCTCGTTGCAAACGCACTACGGCCCTCAGTCACTTGCTGCTGCTCCTCACCCCGAGGAAGAGGAATCATATGATTATAAATCATACAACTATTAGATTGCCAATTTATTCACGTTTCGGTTTTAATGAATGGACTTCAATAAAATATGTGACGTTTGTCCTTCGCGATTGACAACTGATAAGAAATTGATTAGTATCTAAAACTGGAAATAAAAGATTTATGAGTCCAGAAATGGTCACTGACAGATGCAAATAATTTGAAAATTGTTTGGCAATGATCAGTCTCTATGATGTTAGTGTAAAATCATTGAAATTCGCATTATTTATTTACAGACGTGTCATATATATCATTAGAAAGTATCATTAGAAGTCGTCGAATTAAAATACTCAAACACATTAATCGAATAGAATATTCATATTGATACTGGCATTGCATAAGTGCAATGACACGCTAAGAAAACAGAGTTGTAAAAGGTTTGATATACATCGCAAAATAGCACATAAATTTGAATAAGTGAAGTTTAACTTGCTGTAAATTTAAGGTCAAGAATGAACGACTTATAATACAGAATAAGCTAATTTTCACTTAATCAAATATGAAGAGCGCAACGCACGTTTAGTACAAAATGTAATTTATTGTGTTGCTCATGCTGCAAGATGATAAATTTGCAAAAATCGGAAAACATTTATTTTACAAAATATTGCGTCTTTTCACAATATTCTGTATATAATAAATTCTTGCATTTGTAGCTTTTGCAATTCCATTTTCTGAAGAAAGAATTTGTATTTATTTATATTATATTCAATTAAAAATAGCTGAATACAGTTTTTATTGCAACGAATATTAACAGGTGTTAACTTTAACTTTTCAAATTTTTCATCCGATAAAGTTCTCTCAATTATTCAATTTAAAGTTGAATGAACTTTAAACACTTTACGGTGCAAAATATTTTTTCATGTTTTTAGCAAATGTTGAGGGTAAAATACAATGTCAGCGCGATTTGCGTCACTTTCAACATCATTTGTACGGAGTCAATTTTCTTATTTGCGCATCGTCACGCACGTCTGCTCAACTATCAATAAAATACTGTTGCCATTTCATCTACGTAATAGTATTTTTCGTTCGTCATCATTGTAGTTCCGCCTGTAATTCGAAAGTGAAAGTTTTCCCTCCGGAGATAAAAGCCAAGCGAAGGATGCTTCGAATCGTACACGATAACACATTAGAATCCTTTGTCATACGTATAAATATAGCCTATAGAGAACGGCAATGTATCGAATCTCTTTAAAATTCTGATAACATAATGAAAAACAAATGTTTTCCTAAATTATTGTACTAAAAAGATTTTTTTAATTTTTGTGAAAATTATTGTAATCTTTGTAATTATCGGCAATAGTTTTGATGAACTTGCAGAAATCTTGCTAAAGTAATCAAACACCGAGAAAACGATATCGTACAGTATGGATTGTACAATTTCCAGTATGCTGATTGATCGAAATACAGCAAATGTCATTGGCTGAAAGTAGTTACGATATGATATCGTAAACAGTTTACTATACGAAATTGTCCACGTTACAATATATCTTGTAGTAGTTACAATATGGTTTTCTCAGTGAAGGATAAAGACTATCACTTATGCCTGAAATTCCTATAAAAAATTCACGATATTTCATGTCCATGTGTAAACGTAATAATTTGTGTTGATTAAGATTTACAGAATATTCCAGAAAACAAAAATTATACCCGTAAATAATAATACCGACCTACATAACCCTTGTGTAGGTCGTAAAATGTCGCCCAATTTTAATCGCTATGGTTCCTACAAAAAGTTGCCTCGCGTTATAACGAAAACTGAAACAGGTTTACTTAGCAATGCAAACTAATTGGTGATATAAATAGATCACATACATTTTTAAGAATATATAATTATGAAATTCATAACTTATTTTACATTTTTAAATTATTTCGTAACTCTTGTAGACGACTTTACGTAAACGTTATATCAGCCAAATATAGGCCAAATTTTATGTCTTATAATAAGATTGTTAAGTGTTGCGGCGCTCTGTGGGTATATATTTATAACATATGTAACATGCCTTATAAACTACTTTTTTTCTTCGTGAGAACGGCAAACACAGATTTGTTTTAACAGGATTGTTTTGATTATAATATACATGATAAAAAATTTTGTATGAAATACATTTTTTATAAAGACAGACAGTTATTTTTTTTTTATCAAAATCTCCATTTCTTTCATTAATGAGCATCAAATATCATGATGTGTGAAAAATTAATTAGATGAAATTTGAGTAAAAAATACTGTCGAATTACATTTACGTAACTCGTTTTTTGTATTTTCAGACGCAAAGGCAACCGAATAATATAACACAAACATCACATGTAACACAAACATAATGAAAAAAATTGCAATTAATGACGCGACAGTGAATGACGGTTTAAATCAGGGTAATCGGTATGACTGTCAAATAAAAGTTGTTATTGTTGAAGATGTCATTGTGTTCTCATTATTGAGAGAATATATGGAGTACAAATTGCTTTGAATGATTGTACAAAATATTTTATTACACTTTGTAGACGGTTTTGTAATTGAAAACGATTGTCCAATAATAATATTATTTAATTAAAAGCCTAAGTCTTCATATATTGACAAAATTAAATTTAAATTCATTGTAAAATGATAATTTCGGAATCCGTTTATTAAATGTTCAATTATTTATTTAAATTCATTTATTATTTAAATATTATAAGCAATTTTATTATTACATAGTAAAGTTGACTAGAACAATAATGAAATAAATTGAAACATTCATAAAAGTAATTATTTTTTACCTAATTATAGCTATATTGTCATTATCATTTTTAAAGTATATAGGACAATTCATTTTAAGATAAATTTATTATTATATAAATAAAATTTTTATTGATAAAAGTACTCTAGTTTTTCACCAATGATTTTGACCAGGTGCCAACTACAAGCTGGCTTTGATCAACATTAAGCCACAAAATTTCATCTACATACAGCATTTTTACTAGGATAAAAGACTAATCAGCCATTCGTCGTATGATTTTATCTAGAATAATATAATAAGACGAAAGAAAGAGAAAAAATAAGAAAGAAGTTTGTTTAGAAACTAAAGTGCACTCAGAGAAACAGACTGCACAGGACGTAGTCTACACTATATCCTTTGCCATCTAAACTGTTCAAGTTGCAGTGTCAACTGTAAGGTTTGCAGTATAGACTGTAACCATTATAGTCTAGACTATTCTATGTGCAGTTTATTTGTCTGTATGTGGCTACAAAGTATTCTACAGAAATTTTCATCAAAGTAAACCACACGTACCGTGAAAATTACACAAATAAAAAGAATTTACGCTAGAAATAGTATTTCACCAATTCTGCACAGAGAAAATCATATTGTATAATACATAATGCATTTACTTCGTACTGTAATCAGTAAAATACAAACAGTAATTTGAAAATCTATATTGTAACTTGCTATATGCTTTGAAATTAACGCATTCAATATTGTAAAATGCGTCATCTTCAATTCAGGTGAATCGAAGCATTTTTCTTATTATATGAAAAACATTCTTGACAATAATTACATCAATAAATTGGACTCTGAGTATAATTTTATGTATTTAATGTTAAGTCACTTATTTCAGTATTCACTTGTATTTTGTTAAAAACAAATTTATTTTTATAGAAAGTAACACACTAATTAAATTTTTAAGATGAATTTTGCTCTATAAACACGTTGGTATATAAATATAACATTTTCCTTCAGAGTTCAATATTGATTTTTTATATTAGAAAATGAAATACCTCATTATTTATTAATTTAACTATATTATTCTAATAATCGTTTTTATTCATTTATTCATTCGATTAAAGTTAAGTTAATTAATATCTCGTTTAAAGTAGATCTTTTTTTATTATTTATATTACACTATCATCAATTTTTTGTTATTTTACGTTCCGTTTGAAAAGAAAATTTAATAATAAGTAAAAACTTGGAAAAGTAAAACAGAAAATCTATTATATACTAAGTGAAATTGATTCTGATAATAACCAAATTAATTATAAAAAATATAAATAATATCACAATCGATATTATTTATACTACTACTTCACTATAAAATTGACTATTTCGCACTATAATATTTTTTAAGTACTGAAGAGTCATATGTGTGAAGAATCAAGTTCATTCAAGAATAAACTTTGCAAGCCTGGATAATTACAAGATTTTTTAGTAATAAGTCAATGTTGTTTTATAAAACGATGTTGATTGTATTTAGCTGATAAGAGATATACTTTAAATACCTATGTATGTAAGAATTTTCACATTTAAAATTTTGTTCTCTTATCAATCATGAATGCACATTTTTGAATCTTCATTTTATAGTGTCAACATTATGATTCACAAAAGAAATTAAAAAATAGGAATGTGGATTCAGATAATAGAATAACGAATTTAATATTATAATTAATTACTAAATTTTAGTAGAATCAACATCGATCGACAACATCGATGTTGATTCTACAACTTAATTATATCAGGATGTTTTTTTATACGCACAAGTTGTTATAAAGGATTCAAAATCAGATTGACTGGATCTTTGGTCATATAAACAAGAGCTCCAGGATCGATCCTCAAAGGCTGTACAGTAGTTGGACTCAAAGTCACGCGATTCGTCAGCAGAGTATTTATCACAGCAATTTTCGTTTGCATCAGTCCAAATCTCATTCCTGTAATGCAATTAATGTCAACATCTCTTAATCATGACAGTACAATTTTTTACTTGTGTAGTGTTCCAGTAAAAATTCTTTCAAATGTAATAATATTTACTACATTTTAAAACATTTTTTTTTACATTTTAAAATATTTATTTTTATATGTGTAATTAAATATCTGGTTTACGAGAACTTTTAATACATTTTGTTGAGCTTTTTTCTCTGTATATAACATTGATGAAGGTATTTAAAGTGTATTTATTCTTCAATTAATAAAATTGTTATACAATTTGTACCATTTTTTTTAAATGAACGCGGTTTGTTTATTACATATTTATTACTCACACTTACCTATGCAAATTCTAGGTCCTTCGCCAAACGGTAAATAAACGTATTGATGCCTTTTAGCAATATTTTCCTCACTGAATCTTTCAGGATCAAACTTTTCAGGGTCTGGCCAATAATCAGGATCTCGATGTAAACCAAGTACAGATATCAAAATGTCAGTTCCTTTCTCTACAAGTAAATCTGTTGTTGGGAGAACTATTGATTTGGTACATAAACGATTCAGGAACATTACCACTGGATGTTTCCTCAGCGTCTCTAAAAATGTATTGAGATATTAATTTAACATACTGAGAACAATTTCTATTCATTGAGTAATATAAACATGATATGTATTGATTGTTAACGCAAAATTTGTAAAACAATACCAGATGGGAAAATGTATGAATGAATAGCATATTTAAGCAGAAGTGTGTTGAACTTTAACTCTAGTCAAAATGGGTATTTATATTTCAAACGAAAACTTACCTGAGATCACTTTATGGAGGTAGGGCATTTCATTTAAACTTTCATACGTTATTCCATTGTGTTTTTCTATTACGGATGTAACTTCTTCGCGAACTCTGTCCTGAATCTCTTGATTCAGTGCTAATTCGTAGAGACAAAATGTACCCGTCGTTGAAGATGTTTCAAATCCAGCCAAAAAGAATACAAACGCCTGAGCCACACTCTCCATTACTGTTAATTTGCCATCGACTGAATCTAATCAGTGAAAAAATAATAAATATTACAGTGCTTTTGGTTGGGGTACTTCAAATGTGTGACAAAACATCAGATCATTTCAAATTTTTTGCATTCATTTTGAACTTTATACCATTTGTATTTTACTTTAATTTAATCGTCTTAAAGCAAAATAATACGTTTTATTTATTCTACAATTATTTTTTATACAAAAATTAATCTAAAATTATTTTAAAAATATTTTGCAATGTTTATGTACGTGCGATTTTTTAAAAAATAAATGCTATAGAACAAATGACCGTTCAAAATTACTAACCAGCTATACTAGGTTTATTTCCGTCATCGTCTTCAACATAGCCATCATTTATAAGCTGCACCAGAAGATCCAGAAAATCTCGTTTGACTGTGTTATTTTCGTTCAGTCGATGTTTGAATGTGTCTTCAAACACATTAACGAAAAACGTTGTAAGTTCTTTATCGAAGTACGGTATTCGCAATGTGTCTAAAATTTTTGGAGCGAAGACAAACAGACTATTAAGAATGGGTTTAGGCTCGAACACTTTTTTACCCCAATAACGGAACTTGCAATCCGGATTTCTTATACTGTCACACTGGACTCCAAATGCCGTAGACATAATGGAGTCAGTTGTGTACCTAAAATAAATTGAATTTTCTAAATTACTGCTACCAAACGTTCAAAGGAAAACAAATTTAAGAATTTTCTTAACATTATCTGACTGACTTCGTGGGAGAAAAACAATTTCATTTATTATGTTAATACTTTTCAAAAATGTTATATACCTCAAAAAAAGGGTTTAATTTATACAACTTCTTGATAAATTTTAATGGTTCATTAACAAACAGTTACTATCCAAAGCAAATTTTTTTATCGTACTTACCTTCCCAAAACTTCTTTCATATCAATAACTTGACCTTGTCTTTCTTTCAAAAACTCTTTTAATTCGTCACCGCACTTTTTTACTATATGAAACATCATTTTCATTTTGCCAGAAGTAAATGTTGGAGACAATTTAATTCGCAAATTTTTCCATTTTTGTCCCTTCATGAGAAACAAATGCCCAGACAAAGGATCAATTTCTTCGTTATTAAATAAATTGCGATCGTGAAAATGCGAAAACTCTTTCGTCAATACTATTCTTATCAAATCAGGATCAGTAATTGTGAGATTAGGCATGAAGTAAGTATAAGAACCAAAATAGCGATGTTTCTTATATCTATTGTACATATCATGATAAATTTCCCCTATCAGAACAAAACATATTTTTTTGTATTAAAATTGCATTCTTTCACACTTGCAATAAGATGTTAATAGAATGAAAAAAAAAAAAAAGGAAAAAAATTCATTGTATCAAAAAATCTCGAAAAAATCAATTATCTTCGCTCAAAACATTTAGAAATGATTTGTAAAATATTGTTTCCAAAAATTTATATAATCCAGACATTTCAAATACTAGAAAATGGTTTTAAAATCGCGGACAAATTTTCCTATTTTTCGTTTCATTGTAAAACTCATGGTTACTGCGGTAAAGATTTTCAAACCTGCATTTAATTTCCCCATAACGGCAGGACCCAGATTTCCGACAGGGACAATGGGCTCATCGTTAACCACGCCCTTCTTTTTCCAATATGTATACAACGATAATTTAAAGTAGGCGTAAAGTGCGGCCAATAAAACAAAAATAGTCCCCAACACTATTGGTATAACTGATATTAACAGCGAAATCATTGTTGACTGCTAAGAAAAAAAATTAAAATTAGATATTTCATTATCAAGATTTCTTATGAAATTTAAAAACATTTTAAGAAATAATGTATACCGTTTAAATCAAGATCACACTCAGCGAAATGAAATACATATAAATATATTTTACTGTTTAAGAAGTTGATGGAAGTTAGTTACTAGTAATCCTGTGAGTCTTGTTACAACTAAATAATCCAGTCATGAGAAGTTTGACAGTATTTTCACTCGAGAACGAGAAAATCGCGACGAACGATGACGAATGGGAAACAATGGCCGGGCTGCTCTTTTATAACAACACACTCTTGCACCAGATTTTCTCAACATCACGCCAACTTTCCTTATGTAATACTAGACCTTTTATTAATGAAAAACTCAAAAAAATACGGTGCACAGTATTTTAATTTAAAATTAATATCTCAGTGAACAATTTGTCCCAATGAATTAATTGCAGTATGTACTTAGAGTAAACATGAACGTTGATACATTATACTTATGAACACTACTAAAATCTTGTATCATCAGGAAATGTACACTCCGTTTACTTAACATGTTATTGGAAAAATGATTGATTATATAAAGATACAGTTAAAATGTATCATATTAAAAATAAAAAGCAGTGGTCTAATTGTAACTTAATTATTGTGTATAATTCATTAATTATAAAAATTGTTTCAACGTAAAAAATAGTACATTTCGGAAACACAAATAGCTGAAAAAATATCATAAATATAATAAACTTTAATCATAAAAAATTTATTGCATTACTATTCGCAAGGCAGAAATAGTTGAAATTATGCAAATCCTTTCATTCATGCAAAACGAAAATATAAGCAATCTTTTTAAGAGGATTTTAAGTGCTGATTATGCAGTTAATAATTACACAAAAAAAAGAAAAAACAAAACAGTTTAACGATCAGTGATTGAACGATTAACTATAATTATGTTCCGTGATTAAAAAAAGGGGATAACGCAATAAGAGCCACGTGTATCTCTTATCAATAAAATTGTTCTCGTTATGATGAAGACGAGTAAACCGTTTTTGTTATTTTTTAATTATTTTTTTGTTGTTTGAATATTAGTATTATTGAAGATATTATTTCTGTTTTCACTTCAATATTTATAAAATTCCATTTTGTAGTGACTATAAGAGTATAATTACAGTACAAATAACTGATAAATAAAGCAATGAACGATAAATTACGAACATAATTAGTGACATTAAATGTATATATATTGTATATATAATCTATTATATACAGCTTTGAGACTTCTTATATTTGATATATATTGAGAAAATCATGATATTATAAAATACTTGCTGAATATTCAAGGCATATTACAAAATTAAAATATTTTCCTAGAAATGTTACCACCTTTTCTTGAAAACGATGATTACCTTTTTGAGTTCACTGAATCATTTAAAATAATGTGAAAGTGTTCAGAGATTATAATATGAAATATATTGGAACTTGTAATATATCATTAATATTCAATCAGTAATTGTGCTTTATAAAATCATTTGTTTTCTTTTTTTCAGCTTACTTTATTGTACTAGTGCGCCATAAAGAAATATTATGTTAGTTATACGACTAATTCAGATAAGATACGAAATGATTAAAAAAATTATAACAAATTTGTTATTATTTTACCCATTTTTATCTCCGTACACTGTAAAAAATAATTTTATTTTCACAGTATTTATACTTCGGAACACAACAACATGGGAATAATATTGGCAACGTTGAATCAGTATCAAAATTGCATTTATGTATTTTTAGAAGACGTTATAAAAATAAAAATCAAGATACTACACCATTTAGGAAACGTTGCTACAATATTGTAATACAATTTGTACGGCTCATGAATCTCCGATTTGTAATGGTAATTATTAAGACAAAATATTGTACGAGTACTGAATAAAAATTGCAATTAAATTAATCAATTTGCTCCAGTTTCGTTAAGTAGGCTTCATATTATTTTGTTTATCTTTTTCAAGATATAAGATTCATTCATTGAACTCAATGTAGAACAGCACGTGTACAAACTCCTTTTCATAATATGCGTATAATACCCACTTGATAGTATACTCTATGCGCGTATCGATAGTAACGCCACCAGACGGCGAGAATTACAAGTAGACTATATACACTGCTCCAAACAATCCGCTGGATCCAACGTGACGTTTATGTCTTTTTGACGTACCTGTGTAGTATAACAATGACTGAAATTGTTGGGAAAAAGCGGTACACTCGCGGTTGTTGCGTTGTGGGGTGTGAATCAAGAGTGTCAAAAGAAAAAGGGATACATTTCTACGCTTTCCCGAGTAAACCTTGGGAAGTCGAGCGTCGAAAAAAGTGGATTGCTGCCGTCCGAAGGAAAACGTAAGTTCAAAGTGATTTCGACAGTTATTAACCTAAAAATAGCAGCAGTATGTGAAGTAAATAGTCAACAAATTTTATATTGAAAGTGTCATAAGTATGATCAATGTTTGTAGCTCAATTAATTGCACACTTGTCAACGTTGTTTTGACATATACGAATAGTTCATTTTCAAACTAAATTAAATATGAATATTTAATAATGACTTTGTCAATAGCTGAAAAATAATTAAATAAATTTCTTGTATAAATTGTATATTTTTTTTAGACCTGATGGGAAACCTTGGGTACCGTCCAAACAGTCATTAATTTGCAGCAAGCATTTTGTTGGAGGAGCAAAATCGAATCATCCTGAACATGTGTCATTCAACCCAACAATTTTTCCGGATTGTTATAATAAAAAAGTTTCGGCAACCGCTCTTGAACGAGCAAGGAGAGCTGACAGAAGACATAAAAATAAACAGTTGACCAACAGTGGTATGTATAATAATATTTGTGTATGATTTAAATCCTATAACGTCAAATTCTTTTGCTGTTTAATTTCTATTTAAACTAAAGTAGTAATATTTCATTGTAAATCATTCCAGCGAATCATTCGAACGCAAACGAAGAGCCTGACTTACAACCAGTTCTTGAATCAGATCTTGAGCTAAGTCGTGACGCAACTCTCGAGTCAAACGTCATTCACACAACAGTTGGAACCCAAACTGATCCTGAACTGGATTCTGAGGAAACTCAAATCCCCTCCATGAGTTTCAGCTGTTCCTTGTTCGCGTTGTCAAATGAAGCTGAAACTCAGACTGAAATACGTGTCATCTCCAGGCCAAGGAAACAACGAATCATAGTGAATCAAACTGAAGAGGAGACGGTGATAACAAAGAAAGATGCTGCAGTTGGCTCGGAAGAAATATACAACGCTGGTTTTCATGGATTTGAAGATCTCAGGGACGATGCTAGCATGAAAGCTTGGACTGGCGTGACGCTCTCCTTTTTTAACATTTTGTTGCCATTTATAAAGCCGAAGGGAGTAAGCCAACCAGCCTTTTATAAAGTTTTGAGTGCCGAAAACCGACTGCTGTTATTCCTCATGAAAATGAAGACAGGCCTTCCTTTCATCAATTTCGCATCTTTATTTAAAATTTCACTTAAGACAGTAACGACAATTTTCTATTCGGTTCTGGACACTTTGTATGAAAATACAAAAACATGGATATTTTGGCCCTCGCGTGAAGTTGTTAAAGAATTATTGCCTCCTTCGTTCAAAAACTACCCAAACTGTCGAGCCATCATAGATTGTACGGAAATTAAAACTCACACTCCTCCTACTGTCGAACAGAGAGTTCAAATGTACTCGTCTTATAAAAGCGCTTTCACTGTTAAATATTTGATAGCAATTAGTCCTGCAGGACTTATAACTTTTATCTCAAATGGTTACGGTGGCAGGTCCACTGATGGCTACATTACAAACCACTCAGGTTTTTTGAATTTACTTGAACCTGGAGATTTGGTGTTAGCGGATAAAGGCTTTCCAACCATCAAAAGTGAGCTGATTAAGAGGAGATGTGTTTTGGTTATGCCTCCCTTTGCATCGGCGAACCAACAATTCACCGAGAAAGAAGTGATGGAGGGATATTCTATTGCGTCAGTAAGGATACATGTTGAGCGGGCAATACAGCGCGTAAAAGTTTTCAAAATATTGCGCGAAGTTAATATTGAATTGCTACCTTACATAGATAAAATTATGTACATGGCATGTGTCTTCGCAAATAACAAGGAACCACTTATATCAGACGAGAAAAGGAACGCCGAACCAGCAATAAACCTGTATCAGTGACTTTGTATTTCATGCAAATCAGTTACTTTAAATTACAACAATAAAACTTACATGCGTTTCAATTATGACGCCTTCCCATTTACATTATGTAAAACTGTAATATTTAACCTTCAGTCGCAAACAAATAAATAAGATGATTATAGTAAAAATAGTCCAATTTTCTTACAAGATGAGATAAAAATTCTTCATTCCTTTCAATTTTCAAGCACACCATTTGAGCAGATGAATAAATTACAAAGTGACATAATCTGATTCCAGTTACATACAGTGACAATTGGACCTGAGTGTAGTATTGATGATTTTGTTTAAGATCGACTTTTCGATCATTAAATTTCAAGTACGGAACATTGCAAGTGCAGTCGTCAAAATTCACTATGTTTAAATCTTTGCACGTGAAAGGACATTTGATCTCGACCAATTCCCACTCAGTTCCGTTGAAAAGAATACCGTCTGGACTACACGCTAAGTACGGTTGCCTGAAGCACACAACTAATCCTACTTGATGGACAATCAGGGATTTTTTTTCTTGAAATGAATTTCTGGCAAACGATTCCATTGACAGACCGTACTCCATGGCAGGAGTCAAACGACCTTGATATTTTTCTTGCGCGAGACTACTTGCTAATGACGGGAAGTCGTCATAGTTTTGCCTAGTCAAAATTTTGTGCGCTTTTGAACTAGCAGTGATCCTGAATCGCCTTTGATCAAACCAGACAACTGTATTTGATTGCTCAATTGATTGAAAACAAATCTCTTTCCAATCACTTTCGGTTACAAGAACCTTCTCAGCAAAATATTTCTCGCAACTCTCGGGACACTTTGTCTTACTAAATTTCAACCCACTTGATCCTTCAACACAGCTGGAATAACTGTGATATGTATTAAACTGTTGCAATTGCAACTGAAATAAGCCCTCAACCAATTGTCGATTCTTTTGATTTTTCTCCTCTTGAACGAGTCTCCGATGTTCTTGTTGAGCCTCAAGTTCCTGAGCTTTCTTTGCGTATCTTATCAAATCACTGTTTTCTTTCAAGTGATCTTCATTTTCAAAGATATATTTTATATCTTGAAAATGATAGACTTCTTGGGGAATATTTCCCTTCTGCGAAGGAAACATTGATTTAATTAAGCTACCTTTGCTGCAGTACTTTTTCAGCTGGCTATCAGGAGGACGATTCCAAACCATAGGGGCACTTGTCTTCGACAAAGTGTTTTCTTCATTAACGAAGACACAAATTGCAGCTGAATGTTTGCATTTGCCTCTACCTCCCAAGCAAATGCATAGTGTATTTTCGACATTACGAAATGGATCAAGCTGAAATCGAAATTGGAAATAATAAACATGATCTTCAACGAAAAATAAGTTCAACCGAAACGTCTGAAAATAACTGCCTCGAGAAAAGAACAAGAAAATTTGACATGTAATAAGAATTATACCAAACCTCAACAGTAGCATTGTAAAAATTCTCTTTCTTTCTTGTGCTGACTGCACCAGGAGTCTCACGCAAAATACTTCCCGTAATGAAACTTTTCCCATTTTGAATGACTTCACGCACGTTTCCAACATGACCAGAGTACACAAGTTTCTTCCCTTTTGAAATACTACTTGGCCGAAATCCATTTAAATTGACAGGTTGAAAGCCACAGGTTATAATAAGAGACATGCTACTTTACTACTTTTTCTTTTAATTACAACTGTCAGTCCAATAAGTTAATGCAAAAACATGCAAACAAATACACTACCTCTTATGACATTTGCGGCCAATGTATATAGTCTACTTATTTCGATCGGCGGTAGGTGGCGCGCGCGATGCTGACTTGAGATACGACAATAGCGTATACCGGTAAATTGTTGTAATTTGGTAAATTGTTTAGAATTGTTTTATTTATTTTTAAATTAATTAATTAAGTATTTGCATTGAAAAATACAAAGATACATACAACTTACTATTCAGTCTGTATAATTTCACGTAAATGGATGGATACTTGTTTATCAGTTTTTATATGTTCGTGTAATCTACATTGTTTATCAATTTTTAAATGTATGACAACTCATCTTTTAGCAGTAAGTTTACTGTTGATAACAAATTAAATTTGCGAGTCAATTTTAGATTCAGTATTAACAATGTACATGCAGTTAATTCACTTTTATTTGTAATTATGCAACATCATTTGAAAATACAATGTAAGCTATTATTATCTTTTGACGTCACGCTTTACATCAATTTCTTTTCACGGGTATAAATTTTACACATATCTGAGTGCACATTAAATGTTCGTATAAATACTGAACAGATATTACCTGGAAAAGATAAATTATTTTTTGATTTTCGAAGACAGGATATTTTGTAAAAAGCTAAATGGTGGAATGCTAGCTTTTCAAATGCATGTAAGCGAATCTAAGAAAATTTTATCAATGTTCGAACTTAAGAACATTTTATTAAACATAATTGTATTATTTCCATAAAATATTGTATTTATTATATTGTAAACCAAATTTATTTTACTGTAATAGTCAAATTTCTAAATAAAATTTATTGTTAAACCAATAAATTAATAAAGATGAAATTTCATAACAAAAGGATGTAGTAATGTTACAGTTGATATAATTTGTTTACCTTTTCATTTTTATTAATTAATATAGTAAATTGAAAAGGTATAAGAAAAGGGAAAAATAAAATTCTAATGAGACATGTTAATGTTAGTGTCTTTTTTGTTTGTATCATATATTCTTTTACAGTGGTGATAAATGTAAATTAATTGCATTTACAGTTGTATAAACAAATGATCCAGGGTCCAGCTTTAGAGGTTGTACTGTTGTTGGACTTAATGTGACACGATTATTCATCAGACAACTGGCCACGGCAACTTTTGCCTGCATCATTCCAAATCTCATACCTGCAATATAAATAAAAAATTTTTTTTATAATATATTTTATTCGAAATACGTCATATTGAGATATAAACTTATTAATTTTCTGTTAAACGCACGCTGCAAATCCTATTGCGATATGGATATAAATTTTGAATTACATGAATCGGAAAAATTTTATAAAAATAACTGAATGAAGCCATAAAGACCGGAAAAAGATTAAAATCAAGAAATTTTTCTTACACTGTTCAGTAAATATTGCTGGAAAATGAAAAATCAGGGAATATTCCAGTAAAAATGTCCTTGTTTTTGTTTCTTTCTGGCTTTTTAGTTTAATAATTTTAATTACTTTTTCACTCGTATAGAAATATTTGTAACGAAATCCACAGTTACATATAAATAATTACCTATACAGTTCCTAGGACCCTCGCCGAACGGTAGATAAACGAATTGATGTCTTTTATTTGCATTTTCATCACTAAATCTTTCTGGGTCAAATTTTAGTGGATCGGGAAAATATTCAGGATCAAGATGTAAACCAAGAACAGGTATCAGGATATCCAATCCTTTCTCTATATGTAAATCTGTCGTTGGAAGAACAATGTCCTTTGTACATAAACGATTCAGGTACATTAGAGTAGGATATTTCCTTAAGGTTTCTAAAAAATATAGTATATAATAATAAGTAATATAAGTATAAGTAATTAATAATATAAGTAATTTTTTAAGTGATTCGGTATTGAAAAAACAAACCTAAAACAACTTTAGTTAAATACGACATTTCATTCAAACTTTCATATGTAATGCCACCATGCTTAGCTACTATTTCGTGAACTTCATCACGAACTTTGTCCTGCATCTCCATATTCATGGATAGTTCATAAAGACAAAAAGTAGCAGTCGAAGAGGATGTTTCATATCCAGCGAGAAAATAAACAAAAGCCTGGGCAACACTTTCAAGAATAGTTAATTTCCCTTCACTAGAATCTAAAACAAATTAAAATCTTACAATTTATTCTCACGTAAATGATTTGTACTGCATAAAGAAAAAATGCTATTAAATTAACAACACATTGATATTATTAGGCTGAATCTCAAAACACTGATGAATGTTGTTGATCCAATGAAATTTTATAATTGGAAAAATGATTAATTTCTTTTTTTTTTCTTGTATAATTTCAACAAAAGTAGTTTTTTTTTATTACTATGTTGTGGTATCTACGACACCAACAGTATCTTAAATTGTGACGAATTGAGACATATATATTTCTAGTAACAAATTGTGCATTTTATCATCACATCTCAAAGATATTTCATATAAACATGTATGGTAAGAAGCAGATATTCAAGGTTTAAAATAGACCTGATAAGCTGGGTTTGTTTCCTTCATCATCCTCTACGTATCCATCATTTATAAGTTGTACTAATAGATCCAAAAAGTCGCGCTTAGATTTTGTCTTCTCTTTCATTCTTAGCTTAAAAGTTTCTTCAAATGCATTAACGAAGAATCGAGTACAATCTTTTCCATAATATGGCAATCGTAAAGTATCCAAAATTTTTGGTACAAATACAAACATTAAGTTCCAAATTAGCTTAGGCTCTAGTACCTTTTTGCCCCAATAACGAAATTCACAATCGGGGTTGCGTAAACTGTTACACTTAACACCAAATGCTGTAGACATAATAGTGTCAGTAGTAAATCTAAAAATTAAAGTTATTGGAATTGAAATTAAAATAATGAATTAAATAAATTATTAAAATTAAAATTATTAAATAAACAACGTTTAATTTTTATTAATTATTTTGTCGTATAAATAATTTAGTTTTCAGTAATTAAATGTAAAGATATCTCTTTCTATATATATTCGTTACAATCCTTATCTACGTTAATTACTGTTTATAAAACCGACCATAAAATAAAAAAATATATGTATAGATATAAATATAAAGTTGGGATGATAACTCAGTTACAGTTCGTATATAACATTTTAAATTATACATATTCATATTATAAATAAAAATTGCACATAAAATCAATAAGATTCAGACCTTGCAAATATTTCTTTGATGTCGACGTCTTGTCCTTGTCTTTCCGTTAAATATTTATCTAATTCTTCAGAGCCACTTCTAAGAATGTGAAACATCATTTTCATTTTGCCAGTAGTAAAAGTCGGGGACAACTTGGATCGCAAATTTTTCCACTTTTGCCCTTTAGAAGCAAACAAATGGCCAGAAAGAGGATCAACTTCTTCGTTATTGAAGAAATTACGATCTTGGAAGTGATTGAATTCTTTTGTTAATACCAGCTTAATCAGATCGGGATCAGCGATCGTGAGATTTGGTACAAAAAACGCGTACGATCCAAAGTATCGATGCTTCTTATACTTATTGTATAAGTCCTGATAAATTTCACCTGTTAAACAAATTACTATATATTATACTTAAGATTTTCCGGTCTAAAAAAATTCCTTCTCTAACTCTAATCCATATTCGAATAAAAACAATATTAAAACATAAAAGTTGAAATTGCTTTATAGTATACATAGTACGTTTCTAAAAAATTAATTCACAATTAATTTTAAACGTTCTTTCAAAAGTAGTTTTTTCCTGAAAATTATAAACACTCACCTGGATTTTTTTTTCCTGTTAATACAGTACCCATACAGCCAACCGGAATAATTGGTTCTTCATGTATAACGTTTCTTTTACTCCAATAAGTGTATACAACGTATTTGAAATATAAGTATATTCCTGCTACTAAAGTAATTACACTTATCAAAATAAAAGATAATACCATCATCATTGTCGTAGCCATTATTTTCTGAAATTCGTACATTGTGTTTTTTAATTTAAAACTACTATCATTAAAATTATAGTAATACACTGAGAACGTTCTACTATTAAAATTTTAGTATCAATAAAGTAAAAATATGCATTTTCTGTACTTGCACCGTAAAATGTATCCTAAAATTTATATGCAAAATTTACATCTCATATGCAAAATTTGCATATAAATTGCAGTATATCAAAAAAATAATAATAATACTGTCATGAAACACTTTTACTAAGAAATATAGTAATTCTTCAAGCGATTTTTCTCTCAGTGTATAATATCATTTTCTCGGTGCATAGTATAAGTATATAGTTACACACAGTATCATCTAATTTATAAATTTCATAGCTTCTCTAAAAAGATATCAAATATCTACTGGGAGAAATCTTGAAAAAGACTTTTTATCTTATAGTGGTGTTATTAATTTAATGAAAATGTTAATAATTATAATATTTTATAATAACCAGAAAACAACTCAATAGCTGTGACAGAATGTTTATGAACATATATATTGAAAATGATAATAAAATTTAAAATACTGAAAACAAGTTTTACAACACAAGTAGCATAAAAAAGAAAAAAATGACATCTGTTATTAACTATACGATTTTTCTTTAGCTTGAAATTTGGTAAATTTGTAATGTTTGCTAGTTAATAATTGACACTCTCCTAAATACGTGTACTAAAACTTACATTGTAATCTCCCAGACAGTCGATGTATTTACAGAAAATTAATTATTTAAAAAATGTTTGCCTAATTATCGAAGTATTCCGCATTTTTAAAGAAAACAAAAATGAACGGAGTAGACATCAAGAAATACAAGAATTGGTCTTTTATAACATACGCTTACTTGACAGATTCTTTTATAAGTGTTCTTATGCAATGTCGCTTTTCTCAAAGAATCAAAATAACCGTATCACAATACTTGTATATGGACGTATCTTACAAACTTTTAATTTTGACATCACTTAAATATGTTACTACGGAATACATAAAACATTCTTTTGACAGTGATATTTCCGTTTACAAAAACTCAAGTTGTTCATTACACACAATTTATTTTATTACAAAAACGGATGTCTCATATGGAAAC